>MU107953.1:11134-36917 GCA_012274485.2 Sinapis alba
CCTAACTCCTATGAGATTTATTCAATTTCATGGAGACTATCTACTGATTAATGGTTCCAAATCAAGATTCTTACATATCCATTACTCCTGGTTTGATTTGAAGCTTGAAGAACTTGCCATATGGCCAAACAGACTAAACATGGATATCTTGATTCGAAAGTGGAATAACTTCTTCAACCTAACTCCTATGAGATTTATTTAATTTCATGGAGATTCTCCACTGATTAATGGTTCCAAATCAAGCTCTTACATATCCATTCATCCTTGTTTGATTAGAAGCTTGAAGAACTTGCCATATGGCCAAACAAGCTAAGCATGGATATCTTGATTAAAAAGTGAAATAACTTCTACAACCTTACTCCTATGAGATTTATTCAATTTCATGGAGACTATCCACTGATTAATGGTTCCAAATCGAGCTTCTTACATATTGATTCATCCTGGTTTGATTAGAAGTTTGAAGAACTTGCCATATGGCCAAACAGGCTAAACATGGATACCTTGATTAGAAAGTGGAATAACTTCTTCAACCTAACTCCTATCAGATTTATATAATTTCATGGAAAATCTCCACTGATTAATGGTTCCAAATAAGGCTTCTTACATATCCATTCATTGTGGTTTCATTAGAAGCTTGAAGAGCTTGCCATATGGCCAAATATTCTAAACATGGATACCTTGATTCGAAAGTGGAATAACTTCTTCAACCTAACTCCTATGAGATTTATTTAATTTCATGGAGACTATCCACTGATTAATGGTTTGAAATCAGGCTCCTAACATATCCAATCATCCTGGTTTGATTAGAAGCTTGAAGAACTTGCCATCTGGCCAAACAGGCTAATCATGAATATCTTGATTAGAAAGTGGAATAACTTCTTCAACCTTACTCCTATGAGATTTATTCAATTTCATGGCCACTATCCACTGATTAATGGTTCCAAATCGAGCTTCTAACATATTGATTCATCCTAATTTGATTAGAAGCTTGAAGAACTTGCCATATGGCCAAACATGCTAAACATGGATACCTTGTTTAGATAGTGGAATAACTTCTTCAACTTAACTCCTGTGAGATTTATTCAATTTCATGGAAACTCTCCACTGATTAATGGTTCCAAACAAGGCTTCTTACATATCCATTCATCGTGGTTTGATTAGAAGCTTGAAGAACTTGCCATATGGCCAAATAGCTAAACATGGATACCTTGATTCGAAAGTGGAATAACTTCTTCAACCTAACTCCTATGAGATTTATTCAATTTCATGGAGACTCTCCACTGATTAATGGTTCCAAATCAGGCTTCTTACATATCCATTCATCCTGGTTTGATTAGAAGCTTGAAGAACTTGCCATATGGCCAAACAGGCTAAACATGAATATCTTGGTTAGAAAGTGGAATAACTTCTTCATACTAACTCCTATGAGATTTATTTAATTTCATGGAAACTCTCCACTCATTATTGATATCCATTCAACGTGGTTTCATTAGAAGCTTGAAGAACTTGCCATATGGCCAAACATGCTAAACATGGATATCTTTATTCGAAAGTGGAATAACTTCTTCAACCTAACTCCTACGAGATTTATTCCATTTCATGGAGACTCTCCACTGATTAATGGTTCCAAATCGAGCTTCTTACATATTGATTCATCCTGGTTTGATTAGAAGCTTGAAGAACTTCCATATGGCCAAACAGGCTAAACATGGATACCTTGATTAGAAAGTGGAATAACTTCTTCAACCTAACTCCTATGAGATTTATTCAATTTCAAAGAGACTATCCACTGATTAATGGTCCAAATCAAGATTCTTACATATCCATTCATCCTGGTTTGATTAGAAGCTTGAAGAAATTGCCATATGGCCAAACAGACTAAACATGGATATCTTGATTCGAAAGTGGAATAACTTCTTCAACCTAACTCCTATGAGATCTATTCAATTTAATGGAGATTCTCCACAGATTAATGGTTCCAAATCAAGCTTATTACATATCCATTCATCCTGGTTTGATTAGAAGCTTGAAGAACTTGCCATATGGCCAAACAAGCTAAACATGGATATCTTGATTAGAAAGTGGAATAACTTCTTCAACCTTACTCCTATAAGATTTATTCAATTTCATGGAGACTATCCACTGATTAATGGTTCCAAATCAAGCTTCTTACATATTGATTCATCTTGGTTTGATTAGAAGCTTGAAGAACTTGCCATATGGCCAAACAGGCTAAACATGGATACCTTGATTAGAAAGTGGAATAACTTCTTCAACCTAACTCCTATGAGATTTATTCAATTTCATAGAGAGTATCCACTGATTAATGGTTCCAAATCAAGCTTCTTACATATCCATTCATACTGGTTTGATTAGAAGCTTGAAGAACTTGCCATATGGCCAAACATGCTAAACATGGATATCTTGATTAGAAAGTGGAATAACTTCTTCAACCTTACTCCTATGAGATTTATTCAATTTCATGGAGACTATCCACTGATTAATGGTTCTAAATCAAGCTTCTTACATATGTATTCATCCTGGTTTGATTAGAAGCTTGAAGAACTTGCCATATGACCAAACAGGCTAAACATGGATACCTTGATTAGAAAGTGGAATAACTTCTTCAACCTAACTCCTATGAGATTTATTTAATTTCATGGAAACTCTCCACTGATTAATGGTTCCAAATAAGGCTGCTTACATATCCATTCAACCTGGTTCCATTAGAAGCTTGAAGAACTTGCCATATGACCAAACAGGCTAAACATGGATACCTTGATTAGAAAGTGGAATAACTTCTTCAACCTAACTCCTATGAGATTTATTTAATTTCATGGAAACTCTCCACTGATTAATGGTTCCAAATAAGGCTGCTTACATATCCATTCATCATGGTTCCATTAGAAGCTTGAAGAACTTGCCATATGGCCAAACAGGCTAAACATTGATATCTTGATTAGAAAGTGGAATAACTTGTTCAACCTAACACCTATGACATTTATTCAATTTCATGGAGACTCTCCACTGATTAATGGTTCCAAATCAAGCTTCTTACATATCCATTCATACTGGTTTGATTAAAAGCTTGAAGAACTTGCCATATGGCCAAACATGCTAAACATGGATATCTTGATTAGAAAGTGGAATAACTTCTTCAACCTTACTCCTATGAGATTTATTCAATTTCATAGAGACTATCCACTGATTAATTGTCCAAATCAAGATTCTTACATATCCATTCATCCTGGTTTGATTAGAAGCTTGAAGAAATTGCCATATGGCCAAACAGACTAAACATGGATATCTTGATTCGAAAGTGGAATAACTTCTTCAACCTAACTCCTATGAGATCTATTCAATTTAATGGAGATTCTCCACTGATTAATGGTTCCAAATCAAGCTTATTACATATCCATTCATCCTGGTTTGATTAGAAGCTTGAAGAACTTGCCATATGGCCAAACAAGCTAAACATGGATATCTTGATTAGAAAGTGGAATAACTTCTTCAACCTTACTTCTATAAGATTTATTCAATTTCATGGAGACTATCCACTGATTAATGGTTCCAAATCGAGCTTCTTACATATTGATTCATCTTGGTTTGATTAGAAGCTTGAAGAACTTGCCATATGGCCAAACAGGCTAAACATGGATACCTTGATTAGAAAGTGGAATAACTTCTTCAACCTAACTCCTATGAGATTTATTCAATTTCATAGAGAGTATCCACTGATTAATGGTTCCAAATCAAGCTTCTTACATATCCATTCATACTGGTTTGATTAGAAGCTTGAAGAACTTGCCATATGGCCAAACATGCTAAACATGGATATCTTGATTAAAAAGTGGAATAACTTCTTCAACCTTACTCCTATGAGATTTATTCAATTTCATGGAGACTATCCACTGATTAATGGTTCTAAATCAAGCTTCTTACATATGTATTCATCCTGGTTTGATTAGAAGCTTGAAGAACTTGCCATATGACCAAACAGGCTAAACATGGATACCTTGATTAGAAAGTGGAATAACTTCTTCAACCTAACTCCTATGAGATTTATTTAATTTCATGGAAACTCTCCACTGATTAATGGTTCCAAATAAGGCTGCTTACATATCCATTCATCATGGTTCCATTAGAAGCTTGAAGAACTTGCCATATGGCCAAATATTCTAAACATGGACACCTTTATTCGAAAGTGGAATAACTTCTTCAACCTAACTCCTATGAGATTTATTCCATTTCATGGAGACTCTCCACTTATTAATGGTTCCAAATCAAGCTTATTACATATCCATTCATCCTGGTTTGATTAGAACCTTGAAGAACTTGCCATATGGCCAAACAAGCTAAACATTGATATCTTGATTAGAAAGTGGAATAACTTGTTCAACCTAACACCTATGACATTTATTCAATTTCATGGAGACTCTCCACTGATTAATGGTTCCAAATCAAGCTTCTTACATATCCATTCATACTGGTTTGATTAAAAGCTTGAAGAACTTGCCATATGGCCAAACATGCTAAACATGGATATCTTGATTAGAAAGTGGAATAACTTCTTCAACCTTACTCCTATGAGATTTATTTAATTTCATGGAGACTATACACTGATTAATGGTTCCAAAAAATCTTCTTACATATCCATTCATCCTGGTTTGATTAGAAGCTTGAAGAACTTGCCATATGGCCAAACAGGCTAAACATGAATATCTTGATTAGAAAGTGGAATAACTTCTTCAACCTAACTCCTATGAGATTTAAGCAATTTCATGGAAACTCTCCACTGATTAATGGTTCCAAATAAGGCTTCTTACATATCCATTCATCGTGGTTGGATTAGAAGCTTGAGGAACTTGCCATATGGCCAAATATGCTAAACAAGGATACCTTGATTCGAAAGTGGAATAACTTCTTCAACCTATCTCGTATGAGATTTATTCAATTTCGTGGAGCTTCTCCTCTGATTAATGGTTCCAAATCAAGCTTCTTACATATCCATTCATCCTGGTTTGATTAGAAGCTTGAAGAACTTGCCATATGGCCAAACAAACTAAACATGGCTATCTTGATTAGAAAGTGGAATAACTTCTTCAACCTTAATCCTATGAGATTTATTCAATTTCATGGAGACTATCCACTGATTAATGGTTCCAAATCGAGCTTCTTACATATTGATTCATCCTGGTTTGATTAGAAGCTTGAAGAACTTGCCATATGGCCAAACAGGCTAAACATGGATACCTTGATTAGAAAGTGGAATAACTTCTTCATGTTGACATGAAGAAATAAATAGCAGCAAGTGTAAGGAAGCAAGAGGGAAACAAGTATGCTTGGATTATGCAAAGGACCACCTTACCTTGGAGTGCAAGTCTGTCCGTACAATCTAACCTACCTTGGAATGCAAGACAAGGGAAGAGGAGTATTTGAATATTTGAATCAGAAGATAGCCTAAGGTAACTAAGGAGGGAAGCCTTTGGTCGACAAGAAGAGAAGGAGCTGTTGGGGAGCTGGTTCACGGATGGCATGTGAGCAAGTGGTCCTCCCACCTGTTAGGACCTGTCACTGTCAGATGATGGGCCTGCTCTGGTTCTGTCCAAGCCAGTCTGTTCTGATGCTTCTGATCAAGGCAGAATTGTTTATGTATTTTCTTTGTTTATTATTCTTCTTGTCCTCTAGGATAGTTTAGTTTATTATAGTTTTGTCTATTTAAAGACGTGTATGCAATTCTGAATGAATCAAGGAAACCATTTCCTCTCTTACTCTCTCTTTCCTATTTCGAATTCTCTCTCTCTCTCTCTCCTTCATGTTCTTCCTGTTCTTCAAGTTCTTCACTTAAACGTCTTGCTAATTCTCTAAATCTCACATGGTATCAGAGCATTCATGCTCCTGAAACCTATTCTATTCCGCAAACTCTGATAAACTACTACAAATATTTCATTTCTCATTTCTTTTCATATCTCAACTCTCTGTTTTTGAGCTATTCTTGCTGTTCTTGAGGAGTTCTTGATGGACATGGGAGAAAACTCAAAAATGGTGATGATTCCAGTTACTCTTAAAGGAGCTAACTAGCTGCTGTGGGCTAGACTTGCTAAAACAGCTCTTGGAGGCAGAGGTCTCTGGGAAATTGTTGAAGATGGCAAGAACCCAAAGAAGAAGACCATCCTAGGAGAGGATGGCAGTGAAGTGGTTGTCGCTGAGGCTGGTGATAAGAAGAAGGGTCATGAGGACCTCATGGTGCTGTCTATCATCCAGAACAGCCTTGAAGCTTCAATCCAGGAAGCTTACTCCTACTGTGAAACTTCCAAGGAGCTGTGGGATACACTGACAAAGGTGTATGGAAATGTTTCTAACATCAGTAGAGTGTTTGAAGTCAAGAAGGCCATCAACACTCTTAGTCAAGAGGATACTGATTTTGATAAACACTTTGGGAAGTTCAGATCCTTGTGGGCTGAACTGGAGATGCTAAGACCAGCATCTGTAGATCCTGATGTGTTGAATAAAAGGAGAGAACAAGACAAGGTGTTTGCTCTATTGTTCACTCTCAACCCAGGGTACAATGATTTAATTAAGCACATCCTAAGGAGTAAGGAACTTCCATGCCTTGAAGAAGTATGTGCTCAAATCCAAAAGGAGCAAGGATCAGTGGGTCTCTTTGGAGGAAAAGGATACCTTATGTTGGCAAACCAAGCTGAAGGTGTGGCAAATAAAGGCTCCTACAGAGCTGAAGAGAAGAAAGTTTGGATATGTGATCATTTCAAGAAGAAGGGTCATGGGAAAGACAAGTGCTGGATTCTCCACCCCCATCTCAAACCACAGAAGTTCAGGACACCTTACAATGATGGTAGAGCCAACTTCTCTGGTGATATAGGAGAGCCATCTACTCCAGCCCCCATGCGCACTGCCAATGAAACTGGTGAGGGCAGGGCTTTATCTTCCATGGGCGGCTCTGCCTTGAGGAACACCCAATATGAAGCCATCAAACGGTCAGACATTGAAGCTCTCATCAAAATCCTCAAGGATAACTCTGGTAACAAATTTGGTACCTCTTTACATGCTTTAAATTGTGGTATCTCCTTGAATGCTTTAACTGATTTGAAATTGTCAAAACCTTTAGTAATTGATTCAGGAGCTAGCCACCATATGATTAGTGATTTAAACCTGATTAAAAACATTGTTCCTGCCTTAGGAAATGTCATGATAGCTATTGGAGAAATGGTACCAATTAAAGGGATAGGTGACCTTAGATTATTTAACAAAGATTCAAAAGCTTTCTATATGCCTAGTTTCACCTCAAACCTGTTATCAGTTAAAGGAGCCACTAATGACTTGAATTGCAGTGTTACCTTCACTCCTAATGATGTCTACTTTCAGGATATTAAAACTAGTAGGTTGCTTGGCAAAGGTGTGACCAAGGGAGACTTGTACTTACTTGAAGACACCAAGCTTTCAGCCAATTTATCTTATGCTTTAAATTCAAATTTTAGTTTCCCTAAAGATGTAATGTGGCATGCTAGATTAGGACATCCTCATTCACGTGCCTTGAACATCATGTTGCCTAGTATTTCATTTCAAAAGGATTGTGAAGCTTGTATCTTAGGAAAGCATTGCAAAACTGTCTTTTCTAAATCCAGTACAATCTATGAGAATTGCTTTGATTTAATTCACTCTGATGTGTGGACTGCCCCTTGTGCATCTAGGGAACATCATAAGTACTTTGTGACATTTATAGATGAGAAATCTAAATATACATGGATCACCTTGCTGCAGTCTAAAGATAGGGTGTTAGATGCTTTCATAAACTTTCAAACTTATGTCTCTAACCATTACAATGCCAAGATAAAAATTCTTAGATCAGATAATGGAGGAGAATACACCAGCAAAGCATTCAAACAACACTTAGACAAACATGGGATGATCCATCAAACCAGCTGTCCATACACTCCACAACAAAATGGTGTGGCTGAGAGGAAGAATAGACATCTTATGGAGGTAGCCAGGAGTATGATGTTTCATATGAATGTACCTAAGAAGTTTTGGGGAGATGCTGTGATGACAGCATGCTACTTGATTAATAAGATTCCAACCAAGGTCCTTCAAGATCAGTCCCCCCATGAGGTATTAAACAAAAATCGCCCATCTATAGATCACCTTCGGGTATTTGGTTGCTTGTGCTTTGTCTTAATTCCAGGAGAACAAAGGAACAAGCTTGAACCAAAGAGTACAAGAGCTATGTTCATTGGGTACTCACCTCACCAAAAGGGATACAAGTGTTTTTCACCTGAAACCAGGAGGGTTTTAGTCTCTAAAGATGTGAGGTTTATTGAGTCCAGAGGCTACTATGATGAGAAGAGTTGGGATGAAGTGAAAGACTTATCCCAATCAGCCTCAGATAGGGCTGAGAGTTTGAGGAGGGTAATGGAGAGTCTTGGCATCAGTATTCCCAAAGAGAGGGTTGTGATTGAGACTGAACCAAGACAAGACCAGCCAGGGTCCCAAACTGAAGAATCGCCTAAGGAGGTTGAGAATGAAGCTGTTGATGTTACTCCCCTTGTTCCTGAAGGGGGGAATCAAACTGAACCCCAACAAGAAAGTTCAGTATCTCAGGATCAAGATGAGCAACAAGAAGAAGGGTCAGTGGTGAGTGAATATCAGTCCATGGAGGAAGAGACTACACCAACTGAAGAAAATGTTCAAACATTAAGAAGGAGCACTAGGATCAGAAAGCCTCCTTCAAATTGGGTCAACACAAGGGTCTACTTCAACTCACAAGCAGTAGCTCACCCTATCCGAGCTGTGTGCTCCTTAGCTCAATTTCCACAGGAACATGTGGTGTTCATGGGAGAACTAGATCAGGAGTACATACCAAGGTCTTATAAAGAAGCTATGGAACACAAGGAGTGGAGAGACTCAGTGGGGAATGAAACAAATGCTATGATTGTCAACAACACTTGGTATGAAGCTGAACTTCCAAAGGGAAAGAAGGCAGTGACAAGCATGTGGATCTTCACCATCAAATACAATGCTGATGGTACTGTGGAAAGGCGCAAGACTAGGCTGGTGGCAAGAGGATTCACTCAGACTTATGGAGAAGACTACCTAGATACCTTTGCACCAGTAGCTAAGCTGCATACCATAAGGATCATCCTTTCTTTGGCTGTCAACTTGGAGTGGGATCTATGGCAGATGGATGTGAAGAATGCCTTCTTACAAGGTGAGCTTGAAGATGAAGTCTACATGAGACCACCTCCTGGCCTAGAGCATCTTGTCAAGCCTGGAAATGTTCTTAGATTGAAGAAAGCCATCTATGGGTTGAAGCAATCACCAAGAGCCTGGTACCACAAACTCAGTACCACCCTAAATGGAAGAGGCTTTGTGAAATCTGAAGCTGATCACACTCTCTTCACACTAACCAGTCCCAAAGGTATTGTGGTGATCTTAGTGTATGTGGATGATATTATCATCACAGGAAGTGACAAGGAAGGTATCCTCTTAACTAAATCTTTTCTTAAATCATCATTTGATATCAAAGATTTGGGTGAGTTAAAGTACTTCCTAGGAATTGAAATGTGCCGCTCTAAAGAGGGGCTGTTTCTGTCCCAAAGGAAGTACACTCTTGATTTGTTGAGTGAGGCAGGTGATCTAGGTGGAAGAGCTGCCAAGACACCACTAGAAGATGGCTACAAGGTCTTGCGTGAGGGGGAGATTGAGGATAAGCCATATGAAGATGTCAAAAGATATAGGAGGATGGTTGGGAAGCTCATCTACCTTACAATCACAAGACCAGATGTGTGTTTTGCTGTGAATCAAGTGAGTCAACACATGCAAGCACCCAAGATACACCATTGGAACATGGTGGAGAGGATTCTAAGGTACCTAAGAGAGGCGCCAGGACAGGGAGTATGGATGGGTTGCAACAAAAGCACAGAGATAGTAGGATATTGTGATGCTGATTGGGCAGGAGATAGAGTTGATAGGAGATCAACTACTGGATATTGCACCTTCATTGGAGGCAACTTGGTAACTTGGAAGAGCAAGAAGCAGAAGGTGGTTTCATGTTCAAGTGCTGAAGCAGAGTATAGAGCTATGAGGAAGCTTACTAATGAGTTGATTTGGATCAAGGGACTGCTTAAAGACTTGGGGATTGAGACTACAACACCAATCACTATGCACTGTGATAATCAGGCTGCTATACACATTGCAAGTAACTCTGTCTTCCATGAGAGAACTAAACACATTGAAGTGGATTGCCACAAGGTGAGGCAGGCTGTTGAGCAAAGGATCATCCTGCCCTGTTACACAAGAAGTGAAGATCAATTGGCTGATGTCTTCACCAAAGCTGCGAGTTCCAAGGTCTGTGAGTTCATACATTCTAAGTTAGGACTCATGGATCTCTCATCACACTGATCATATTGCCATGAGGTGTTCTACTCTTTTTCCTTTGCTTGGTTTTTATCCCAAGTGGTTTTTCCAAGTAAAGGTTTTAATGAGGGAATGCTTCATGGTATCCAAGCTTGACCAGTCCCTATGGTCAAGCTTGAGGGGGAGTGTTGACATGAAGAAATAAATAGCAGCAAGTGTAAGGAAGCAAGAGGGAAACAAGTATGCTTGGATTATGCAAAGGACCACCTTACCTTGGAGTGCAAGTCTGTCCGTACAATCTAACCTACCTTGGAGTGCAAGACAAGGGAAGAGGAGTATTTGAATATTTGAATCAGAAGACAGCCTAAGGTAACTAAGGAGGGAAGCCTTTGGTCGACAAGAAGAGAAGGAGCTGTTGGGGAGCTGGTTCACGGATGGCATGTGAGCAAGTGGTCCTCCCACCTGTTAGGACCTGTCACAGTCAGCTGCTGGGCCTGCTCTGGTTCTGTCCAAGCCAGTCTGTTCTGATGCTTTTGATCAAGGCAGAATTGTTTATGTATTTTCTTTGTTTATTATTCTTCTTGTCCTCTAGGATAGATTAGTTTATTATAGTTTTGTCTATTTAAAGACTTGTATGGAATTCTGAATGAGTCAAGGAAACCATTTCCTCTCTTACTCTCTCTTTCCTATTTCGAATTCTCTCTCTCTCTCTCTCCTTCATGTTCTTCCTGTTCTTCAAGTTCTTCACTTAAACCTCTTGCTAATTCTCTAAATCTCACACTTCAACCTAACTCCTATGAGATTTTTATTCAATTTCATGGAGACTCTCCACTGATTAGTGGTTCCAAATCAAGCTTCTTACATATCCATTCATCCTAGTTTGATTAGAAGCTTGAAGAACTTGCCATATGGCCAAACATGCTAAACATGGATATCTTGATTAGAAAGTGGAATAACTTCTTCAACCTAACTCCTATGAAATTTATTCCATTTCATGGAGACTCTCTACTGATTAATGGTTCCAAATCAAGCTTATTACATATCCATTCATCCTGGTTTGATTAGAACCTTGAAGAACTTGCCATATGGCCAAACAGGCTAAACATTGATATCTTGATTAGAAAGTGGAATAACTTGTTCAACCTAACACTATGAGATTTATTCAATTTCATGGAGACTCTCCACTGATTAATGGTTCCAAATCAAGCTTCTTACATATCCATTCATACTGGTTTTATTAGAAGCTTGAAGAACTTGCCATATGGCAAAACATGCTAAACATGGATATCTTGATTAGAAAGTGAAATAACTTCTTCAACCTTACTCCTATGAGATTTATTCAATTTCATGGAGACTATACACTGATTAATGGTTCCAAATAAATCTTCTTACATATCCATTCATCCTGGTTTGATTAGAAGCTTGAACAACTTGCCACATGGCCAAATAGGCTAAACATGGATACCTTGATTAGAAAGTGGAATAACTTCTTCAACCTAACTCCTATGAGATTTATTCAATTTCATGGAGACTCTCCACTGATTAATGGTTCCAAATAGGGATTCTAACATATCCATTCATCCTGGTTTGATTAGAAGCTTGAAGAACTTGCCATATTGCCAAACAGGCTAAACATGAATATCATGATTAGAAAGTGGAATAACTTCTTCAACCTAACTACTATGAGATTTATTTAATTTCATGGAAACTCTCCACTGATTAATGGTTCCAAATAAGGCTTCTTACATATCCATTCATCGTGGTTTCATTAGAAGCTTGAAGAACTTGCCATATGGCCAAATATGCTAAACATGGATACCTTGATTCGAAAGTGGAATAACTTCTTCAACCTAACTCCTATGAGATTTATTCAATTTCGTGGAGATTCTCCTCTGATTAATGGTTCCAAATCACGCTTCTTACATATCCATTCATCCTGGTTTGATTAGAAGCTTGAAGAACTTGCCATATGGCCAAACAGGCTAAACATGGATATCTTGATTAGAAAGTGGAATAACTTCTTCAACCTTACTCCTATGAGATTTATTAAATTTCATGGAGACTATCCACTGATTAATGGTTCTAAATCAAACTTCTTACATATTGATTCATCCTGGTTTGATTAGAAGCTTGAAGAACTTGCCATATGACCAAACAGGCTAAACATGGATATCTTGATTGGAAAGTGGAATAACTTCTTTAACCTAACCCCTATGAGATTTATTCAATTTCATGTAGACTCTTCACTGATTAATGGTTCCAAATAAATCTTCTTACATATCCATTCATCCTGGTTTGATTAGAACCTTGAAGAACTTGCCACATGGCCAAATAGGCAAAACATGGTACCTTGATTAGAAAGTGGAATAACTTCTTCAACCTAACTCCTATGAAATTTATTCAATTTCATGGAGACTCTCCACTGATTAATGGTTCCAAATCAATCTTCTTACATATCCATTCATCCTGGTTTGATTAGAAGCTTGAAGAACTTGCCATATGGCCAAACATGCAAAACATGGATATCTTGATTAGAAAGTGGAATAACTTCTTCAACCTAACTCCTATAAAATTTATTCCATTTCATGGAGACTCTCCACTGATTAATGGTTCCAAATCAAGCTTATTAAATATCCATTCATCCTGGTTTGATTAGAAACTTGAAGAACTTGCCATATGGCCAAACAGGCTAAACATGGATATCTTGATTAGAAAGTGGAATAACTTCTTCAACATTACTCCTATGAGATTTATTAAATTTCATGGAGACTATCCACTGATTAATGGTTCTAAATCAAGCTTATTGCATTTCCATTCATCCTGGTTTGATTAGAAGCTTGAAGAACTTGCCATATGGCCAAACATGCTAAACATGGATATCTTGATTAGAAAGTGGAATAACTTCTTCAACCTAACTCCTATGAAATTTATTCCATTTCATAGAGACTCTCCACTGATTAATGGTTCCAAATCAAGCTTATTACATTTCTATTGAATCCGAAATCGGTAACCCTAGGTTAGGTATCGATTTCGATTGTGGATTTCTCGAAGAAAAGATTTGGAGAAACGAATAGAAGAGTTTTATTGATGAAAGATCGATTAGATCACAAGAACAAGGTTTGAACAAAGAGTTAGTAACAAGAACCCTAATTCTAGCTTGTTCCTCAAGTTTTTGGCGTGTTTGTTCTCTTCCCCATCTTCCTCTATTTATACGCCTTCCTCTTGCCGAAGTCGGCTTGTTATGTCTTCATGGGCCGACTTTGTCGTCAGGATGGGCCGAGTTCACACTTTAATGGGCCTATGTGGGTAGATGTAATCTATCCCCAACAATAAGTCCCCCCCCCAGTTCATCGAGTTGACATACTCGGTGAATTTCGTTAACTAGGTGCATATGAAGGTGATCTCGGTCCATATACTTGACTACTTGTAGTAGCTGGATTGTTGCCGATGTCCCTCTACTCGCCGAGTCGAACTTGATCTCGGTCTTCATTTACTTGTTTTTATACTCTCTCTTCGCGAGCGCCGAATAATGATTAAGCTTTTTGAGATTCGGAAGTAGTGGGACATGTGTCATCATTTTTAGGGTTCTAGACCTAATCATGACAACCGCTCGTCTTCCGCGCCGAGATACTTATAAAAGCTTCGTTCGACGCTCACTTCGCTATTCTTCTGCTGCTCTTCATTCGAAAGGTATTTTTCTTTTGCTCTCTGCCTTCTCTCTTCTTTCTCTCTCTAGGAAAACAAATCTTTCCGGCACCGATGACTTCTCCGATCCGACGGTGTTCTCAAAAAGGTAAAGCAGTCGCAACCGACTCCGAGTCGGAAAGTACTGGGTCTCCGCTGATACGCCGGCCAAGGGCGATAACGCTCGGAGGAATGGATAATCCACGGCCAACATCTGCTGATCTGGCGTCTCTGGATATCGCTGAACGTGATATAGTCAGATTCAGCTTGAGTTTAGAAGACCGAGAAGCCACAGGTCATGCTCCTGCTGACGACGTCGAACAATTCACCGAGATCCAAGCGGAAGGATCCATGGATGGAGGCCTTGATTCCATTGTTAAGGAGAAGACCTCGACCGAGAAGGAGGTAGACTTTGCGTTAGCTGACTTTCTACCGATGAAATGGAATGGAAACGACTTCGAGTTCGACGAAGAGATTGATCCAGATAAAGAGCGGACTCTTAGCACGAAGAAGGGACAGAACTGGGCAAACCATTTGCCTACCAAATCATCGTTCAAGAGTGTTAGGAGGCTTATCTTTCAAACAAACCCACCTGCCGGATTTTCATTCTTGATTCCTGCCGATCATCAACGACCGTGGACTCCGCCTTCTGGGTATGCCTGTGTATACGAATCTTGGTTTGTCAACTCTTCTCTCTGGTGGCCTCTTCCCGAATTTCTCACGACCTACTGCAATCGTCGGAAGATCGCACTTGGTCAATACACCGCAAATGGGATAAGGATTCTGGTAACTCTAACCGTTCTCGCGGCCGAGTTGGAGATTAAGATGTCGGCCCGGCTTTTTGAGGAACTCACGACGCCGAGTATCACTGCGAAGACAGGCTTCTTCTACGGAAAAATGGTTCCCAAGTATAACGTAATCACCGGGAAGCCGTCAAAAGTGAACTTCTGGAACCATCGATACTTCTACGTGAAGATTAACGAAGCTTCCTTTGAGGACCCCACGATCATTCTTAATGGATATTTCAATTCCAATATCGGTACGACTTTAAATTGGCCCACGGCACTTCTACTGATCTACTTCATCTGCTTTTTTTTCTTGCAGATCGTATCAGTAAGTGGTCACAAGGCGGCTTGGAATCTTTTCTCGAAGAAGTCGAAGCAATCAGGACGCTAAGTCATCAACATTGGCCAGATATTAGCGAAGCCCGTATTCAAGCCGCGTTGAAGAGAATTAACCGAGGTAAACATCCTGTTAGTTTAAAAATCCTTTTTCTTTTTGTTCTTCACGTTATCTGACGACTTGTATCTCGTATAGCCGAAATCCCCAGCGAGGCCTCAACTCATTTCCGAAAACGATCAATGGGAAAGCTGAATCTATCCGCCCTGCCATCGTATGCTGACACGATCGGTACTCCTGAGCATGGCAGGGGTTCCGCTGACGCTGGTAGACCAAATAAACAAAGGAGGGATTCGTCAGGCTCTCGCGCCGAGCCTTCCTCTGTCACTCCTCTCCGATCTCCTCTTCCTCCTCCCGAAGTACCGGAAGAAAGCCGCGGTGATGATCAAGGGGAGCAAAACCCTTCGGCTGAAATGCCAGCTGCACCAGCCGACATGGCCATTACCGACATGCCAATGGCGGCGCAATCGTCTCAACCGCCACCAGAGGACGCCGCCCAAGGAAGTCAACTGGAAGAACGAGTTCAGATAACGCATGGGGAGGAGGTCGAATACCCCCATGTGTTAGATTTTAAATATCGGTCACTCGACGTCCCCTTTATTGAAGACCATGAGGCGCCGACGCGTCTGTTTCGCCAGATCAAGCTCAAAAAGCGTGGTATGCCAGAACTGGATCAACTTCACCAAGGCAGCCGATATCATGAAATGACTCGGGCTGGTGCCATGGTAAAGTGTTCGTTTTAAATGTCTTTTGGCGATCTTGCCTGTTATTCTTGTTTCTAACGTCTTCGTTCTGCAGTTTTTCGGGAATGCGAACCTCATGGTTAGGGACTATGAGGCGAAGCTGAAAGCCCAAGAAGCCTCTCTGACGGCAAAAACTGGTTCTTTGAAGAAGAAGAGGAAGGAAATTGCCGAGTTGTCATACAAATGCAATTCTTACGAGAGCCAGGTTGAGGGCCTAACTGCTGAGAAAAAAGAGGCTTCGAGCGAGGCCGAGTTGGCAAGATCCCGTAACGAGCTGTTATCGGCGGAGATAGAGGCGTTGAAAGCCCAAAAAGACCTTCTCGACTCTCGATGCCTTAGTCTGGAACAAGAGAAGTCCGAGCTTTCTGCTGATTTCGAGGCGACGACCAAACGTCTGAGGGAATCTAGGGAGCACGAGGTGAAGAAGGAGCGGCTGCGAGTCGAGTCTGTCCTACGGCAGCGGGTGATTCCGACGTACGAGAAGATGGGTCAGTTCCTTGGAGAACAACCCGAGATCCAGTCCAGACTTGCTCTGTACTCACAGGCAAAGGGGACGAGAGAGGGAATAGAAAAGATCCAGTCACAGGGCTTGGCGATGGACGAAGTTCTTCAGAAGGCGAAGGTTGACGAGGCCCACTTCTTGGAGGAGCTACAAAGGATGGAGGTTGTGGATGCCGACGAGATTGATCTTCGTCCGATCAGTCTTGACGAGCATGGCTCCAACATGATGGTCTTTTCTCCCCAAGACCTAGAAGAACTCCGATCTTGAAACGTTCGATCTTGAAACGTTGTTCCCCTTTTATTGTAACTTTATTTTGTTGTAATGACTCTTGGCCGAATACGGTCCTCTTTTTATATATCTAAGCATTGTTAACTTTTTGTTAAAGTTATGCTCGAGTGGATTACCAGCCGAATCAAACGACAACCTCTTTTTTTTTTGTCAACCGACTTCGCTGATCGTTTGTTTTTTTTTTTTTTAGACTTGAAACGTATGTTAATACTGTTAAGCCGTTATTTGTAGAACAACAAATATGACTCTATTTCGTCAAATATGCCGACATTGCTTATTCGTACAAAATAGGAAAGAAACATGGCCGACTTAATTTTAAGTCCGACTAAGTTTTTCCTTTGTAGCCTACTGTGATGTCGCGTTCATCATTCGGCGTATTTTAACCAAAGCCATTCGACGTGTTCGCCTACTGTGGTTTGGTACCGACTTTCAGCCTCTTTTTTAGAGTTGAAGTGGTTTCGTCGCGAGAGTTTGAACACGTTAAGTGCATATGTATAAATATATATGTATATTATTTTTTTTTATTTGTGACTGAACTCGGTTACGAGCTGCCTACGTACCCAAAACGGGATCAAGTCACACGTAGTTCCTTTTTACACACATTTCTTTTATTTGTTTGTGACTGAACTCAGTTACGAGCTGCCTACGTACCCGGAACGGGATCAAGTCACACGTAGTTCCTCTTTACCACCTAAGTACCGAGGTAGCGCTTTAGGTTGATCAAGTTCCAAGATCGTGGGATTTGTTCTCCAGAGGATGTTTCAAGCCGATAAACTCCTGGTTTGACCACATGCGTAATTTTATACGGGCCTTCCCAGTTCGTACCGAGTTTGCCTGCCCTCCATTCCTTGGTATTCTCAAAGACTTTTCAAAGGACCAGATCGCCGAGTTGCAATGGTCTCGATCTCACCTTTTTGTTGTAATAGGACTCAGCGAGGTGTTGGTAATTCTGAATTCGCAGTAAAGCCTGATCCTGTCTTTCTTCGAGTTGATCCAGAGCGTTGATCATCATTTCGCGATTCAAGTCTTCGTTCTGGGGCATCTTCAACCTCCTGAGGCTGGTAACGTTGACCTCGGCAGGAGCCATTGCCTCGACTCCATAGGCGAGGGAGAACGGCGTTTTCGCTGTTGCGCTCCGAGGTGTGGTTCGGTGAGACCATAATACTCCATCCAACTCGTCAGCCCAGTGTCCCTTCTTCAGGTCTAATCTTTTCTTGATCCCGTCGATGATGGTTTTATTGGTAGCTTCGGCCTGACCGTTTCCTTGTGGATATCGCGGGGTAGAGAAACTTAGCCGAATTCTCCATTTGTCGCAGAATTCTCGGAATTTATTCGATGTGAATTGAGATCCATTGTCGGTTACTATTTCGTAAGGAAGTCCATGACGGCAGATGATGTACTTCCAAACGAAACTTTGAACCTCGCTCTCCGTGATTTGGACATAGGCCTTGGCTTCGACCCACTTCGTGAAATAATCGGTCAAAACGAGTAGAAAACGCCTTTGTTTGGAACTCGGTAAGGGTCCGACTATATCCATTGCCCGTCTCATGAACGGATATGGAGACACGGAAGTTTTCAACAACTCGGTTGGTGAATGAATGTTAGGTGCATGGCGCTGGCATTTGTCGCAACGTGACGCGTATTCTTCGCAATCTGCGACCATGGTGGGCAAATAATGGCCCAGAGTTTTGAGTTTAAGAGCGAGGGCCCTACCTCCACTGTGATTTCCGCCTTCTCCTTCATGGGTTTCGATCATAACGAGTTATGCTTCTTCCTTTCCGACGCAGGTAAGCAGAACCTAGTTTGCTGTCCACCGGTGTAACTTGCCGTCGATGGAGACGTAATTGGAGCTTTTGGCTTTAAGTCGGCGGGACTCCCACTTATCCTTAGGTAGTACCCCCTTATCCAGATAGTCGAGGAAGGGGGTCCGCCAATCAGTTTCCTGAGTAGTTGTTTCTGCGATCTCGGCGGTAGCGCAGGAAATGACATGGACGTCCCTACCAAGTGATAACAAAATACTCGGTTTTTCAACTGTATGAACGGGGATTGTGCGTTTTATCTGATCCCTCTGATTGCTTCCCAGCGCGGCTAACGCATCAGCAAAGCAGTTGTCCTTTCGGGGAACCTTTACGAGTTCAAAATAATCAAACTCAGTTGTTAACTTTTTGACGACCCCGAGATATGCATCCATCCTCTCATTTTTGGCCTCATAATCGCCGCTGTATTGACTAGTGACGAGCTGAGAATCACAGAAAGCTTGTACTCGTTTGGCCCCTGCTACTTTGGCTAAACGGAGACCTGCGATCAATGCTTCGTATTCAGCTTCGTTATTTGACGCCGCAAACCCGAGCCGAAATGATTGTTCGATGAGTTCTCCGGTGGGTGATTGGAGATGAATGCCTATTCCCGATCCTTTGTTGGACGATGCTCCGTCGACATGCAGAATCCAATTCTTTATTGGAATATCGAGATCAGCCGCTTGGTCGGGGGAGATTTNACGGAGACCTGCGATCAATGCTTCGTATTCAGCTTCGTTATTTGACGCCGCAAACCCGAGCCGAAATGATTGTTCGATGAGTTCTCCGGTGGGTGATTGGAGATGAATGCCTATTCCCGATCCTTTGTTGGACGATGCTCCGTCGACATGCAGAATCCAATTCTTTATTGGAATATCGAGATCAGCCGCTTGGTCGGGGGAGATTTCGACGATGAAGTCGGCCAAGACTTGAGCCTTAATCGCGGGCCTACTTTTATACGAGATGTCATATTCGCTGAGTTAGATGCCCCACTTGGAAAGTCTCCCTGATTGGTTAGCATTCTGGAGTATGGTTCGTAGTGGCAGGTCGGTGAGAACGACGACGGAATGGGATTGGAAATAAGGTCGGAGTTTTCGTGCTGATATTACTACGGCGAGAGCCATTTTTTCCAGGGTGGGATATCTCGTCTCTGCGTCGGTAAGACGTTTGCTGGTGTAGAAAATAGGGCGCTGTTCTCCGTGGTCTTCTTTTATTAGAACGCTGCTTACTGCTGAAAGAGAGACTGCGATGTAGAGATACAAGGTGTCGCCTGCGTCTGGTTTTATCAACACCGGAGGAGTAGTCAAGTACTGCTTCAACGCTGAGAAGGCTTGTTCACATACTTCATCCCAAAGGAACTTTTTATTCCCTCGCAGCAGCTCGTAGAAAGGGAGACACTTGTCGGTGGATCGGGAGATGAAACGATTAAGCGCTGCCACTCGCTCGGTTAAGCGCTGAATTTCCCGCGATGTTTTGGGATTTGGTAGGTCTAAAACCGCGGAGATTTGTTTTGGATTGGCTTCAATTCCTCGTTTGGTGACGATGTAACCAAGAAATTCTCCCGAAGTAACCCCAAAGGTGCACTTCGCCGGGTTTAGTTTCATCACGTACTTGTTTAATGTATCGAAGCATTCAGATAGGTGTCGAACGTGATCTTTGGCGACGAGCGACTTGACGAGCATGTCGTCAATGTAGACCTCCATGGTGACTCCTAGCTTATCAGCGAACATTTTGTTTACGAGTCGTTGATAAGTAGCCCCTGCGTTCTTAAGCCCAAATGGCATAACTCGATAACAGTATGTGCCCCGATCCGTGATGAATGATGTCTTCTCACGATCGTCCGGGTGCATCATAATCTGATTGTAGCCCGAGAAGGCGTCCATGAACGATAGGAGCTCATTTCCGGCCGTAGATTCCACCATTTGATCTATATGAGGTAAAGGGAAGCTGTCTTTGGGGCATGCCTTGTTCAGGTCGGTGAAATTGATGCACACCCTCCATTTACCATTCTTCTTTTTGACGACGACCGGGTTCGCGAGCCAATCTGGGTATTTGACCTCGGCAATGGATCCCGCCCCTAAGAGTCTATCGACTTCGTCGTTGACGGCTTTAGCTCTTTCAGGGCCAAGCTTTCGGCGCTTTTGCTTGACGGGTTTGTATGTCGGGTCGACGTTGAGTCGATGTGACGTAACAGCCGGGTCGATACCAGGCATGTCGGCTGTCGTCCAGGCAAACGTTGATTTGTTTGCCCGAAGAAAGGTGGTCAATTCGGTGGATAAGGCGTCGCTTAGGTCGGAGCCGATTCCCACGGTTCTCTCGGGATAGTCAGGATCGATTCCGACTTGGACTGTCTCCTCTTTTTGTGGCGACGGCTTTCTATCTGGCTCGACGATAAAAGAGACCTGTTGGCTCTTGAGATCGGAGATCAACATGCTTCGTGCGAGGCGTTGATTCCCTTTTAATGTGAAGACGGTACCCTCCTTGGTTGGAAATTTGATGCATTGGTGGTATGTTGATGGGATTGCTTTCATCATGTGAAGCCATAGGGTGCCGAGGATCGCGTTATATTGCGTTTTGGTATCGATGACGGAGAATTTAACGAGTTTGTTTACTCCCCCGGCAAAGACGTTAAGGCAGATGGTTCCCAATAAGGAGGTCGATGAACCGTTGAAGCTGGTAAGGGCTCTCGATGATGGCTTGATGTCGTTCAGATCTATCAACATTTTCTCCAAGGTCTGTCGGAATATTAAATCGACCGAACTTCCGGTATCGATGAGCACACGTGTGACCTCGCATGTACCGATTTGTAACTCTACTAGCAGTGGATCGTTATGTGGCTGATCTATATCGACGAGATCTCCTTCTGAAAAGGTTATAGAAGTTTCTCCTTCATACTTTGTCGGCCACCGTCGGGAAGTTGTGGCTCTGCGTTGGTATTCTTTTATCGACTTCACAGAATCGTTGCACAGGGGGGATCCACCGCGAATTACGTTAATTCGGCGAAAGACACTGGGACGCTTGTCAGAGAGTGTCATCCATAGATCAGGGGTTGTGATACCCGTCTTAGCCAAAAGTTTGTTCTGGAGGTCGTTTTCCGAAATCGCTGATTTCTCGGTTTGTGAGTGGTGATCTCGCAGTTTGCGTATGGAACGAACATGTATCAAGTGATATCGGAGGTCGCTATGCTCGTTGCCCTTTGTTGATTCTGGTTCTTGATCCGATGGAGGGGAATGTCGCAACTCGGTCTAGAACGCTTGCGTTGAAGATGAACTCGTAGATCTCGGTCGTCTCTGTTCTCAGGAAGTCCCGTTTTCTTACTTCGAAAAAGGATATCCCGTAGGTCAACTGTAGGGTGCCTGTGCTGAATAGGATTTTGGAGATCGTAGCAGTCCTCTGTAGCACGGGAAGGTAAGTAGGTTTCGGAGATAACGTTGATCCGCCGAGCTACTTGTGGTCTTTCATCCTCCGTATCGGTATTGTCGCGATGCCGAGGTGGAGCGGCTGCATCCTGATCATCGGGGTGAACCGCTTGAGCAGATTCCTGTTTTTTGGCGCCAGCTTGTCGGTTCTTTGTCCAGCTTCCTTTCTTGCGGTTCTATTTCGATTTTGGTGGATCAGGCGTGACGGCACCGTTTTTGAATGCCGAGAATAGGGCTTCTGCGAGTTGCTTGCATTCTTTAGTATCGTGGCCTTTGGCCTTATGGTAAGTACAGAATTTGTTCTCATCATATGTTAAGGGCTTCCCATCGAGGGTTCTGTCCCATACGTTCCACGGCCGATCGGTTTTCGATGTGGAGGGAGATGCATCAGGTTCCTCGGTTGCCGAGAAGACTTTTCCTTTCTTGTCGTTAGGCTGATGCTGACGAGGTTCTTGGTGAGTTGACGTTGCTTTTGGCGTCAGCTGAGCCTTCAACGCGTTCTGTTTTGAGGTATAGGCGGCATTATCCTCCTCCATCCGAATGAAACAATTTGCTCGGTGAAGTGCATCTTCTAGAGAAATCGTGCTATTCGTATAAAGGTCAGATCGGAAATATGACCTAATCCATAACGCATTGCGTAAGGCCTCTACTGCCGTCTTGTCAGGGACATCGACTTTGGAGACGAGGTTCTTGAATCGTTCCATGAAGTCGTGGAGGGATTCCTTCTGTCCCTGGGAGATTTTCCATAAGTCGGTTGCTGATGCCCCTTGACGAATATACATAGAGTAATGTTTGAGGAATTCGGTAGATAGTTCCTTAAAGGTGCTGATAGAATCTGCAGTTAGGCGGGAAAACCAGGTAAGGGCGGGTCCCGCCAAACTTTCGACAAAGAGTTGGCAGTAGCCGGCATCTCGCTCTTCCGCGGAAAAATAGGCTCGCCCCATAGCGATGTTAAAACTGGTCATATGATCGCTGGGGTCAGAATCTCCGCGGAAAGAAGGTACTCGGAGTTTGTCCTGATGTCGTACTCGGATGTCGGTTATCTTTTTTGTGAAAGGAGTTTTTTGAGTTGCTTCCAGGACTCGATCGATTTCGGGGGCGAAACTCGTGGCTTGGTGGATTTTTGACGACATGTCTTTAATCGTTCCTTGAAGACGCAGGAGTTCTTCGTTAGTCGCTTGATCGACTGCCTGGTTTCGCATCGTCGTTTGGAATAAGCGTCTTCGAGCGGTATCCGGATCTTGGTCGTCTGCTTGCGTCGGCGGTAGACAGGCGGCGGCGATTGTATCGAGACGTTCTTGAGTTGCCTTGTTAGCGGCATCTTGTTGATCGAGTCTTTGAACGACGGCGGCGAGAGAGGCCAAGACGGCGTTCAGGTCGACGGGCTGTTGACCTAGTTGGTTTGTTGGTGATCCTGTCATCGTTCTGATCGATGTTCTTGATCCTTGTTCTTCGATATTTCCCCACAGACGGCGCCAATTGTTGAATCCGAAATCGGTAACCCTAGGTTAGGTATCGATTTCGATTGTGGATTTCTCGAAGAAAAGATTTGGAGAAACGAATAGAAGAGTTTTATTGATGAAAGATCGATTAGATCACAAGAACAAGGTTTGAACAAAGAATTAGTAACAAGAACCCTAATTCTAGCTTGTTCCTCAAGTTTTTTGCGTGTTTGTTCTCTTCCCCATCTTCCTCTATTTATACGCCTTCCTCTTGCCGAAGTCGGCTTGTTATGTCTTCATGGGCCGACTTTGTCGTCAGGATGGGCCGAGTTCACACTTTAATGGGCCTATGTGGGTAGATGTAATCTATCCCCAACAATTTCCATTCATCCTGGTTTGATTAGAACCTTGAAGAACTTGCCATATGGCCAAACAGGCTAAACATGGATATCTTGATTAGAAAGTGGAATAACTTGTTCAACCTAACTCCTATGAGATTTATTCAATTTCATGGAGACTCTCCACTGATTAATGGTTCCAAATAAACCTTCTTACATAATCATTCATCCTGGTTAGATTAGAAGCTTGAAGAACTTGCCATATGGCCAAACAGGCTAAACATGGATACCTTGATTAGAAAGTGGAAAAACTTCTTGAACCTAACTCCTATGAGATTTATTCAATTTCGTAGAGATTCTCCTATGATTAATGGTTCCAAATCAAACTTCTTACATATCCATTCATCCTGGTTTGATTAGAAGCTTGAAGAACTTGCCACATGGCCAAACAGGCTAAACATGGATATCTTGATTAGAAAGTGGAATAACTTCTTCAACCTTACTCCTATGAGATTTATTCAATTTCATGGAGACTATCCACTGATTAATGGTTCTAAATCAAGCTTCTTACATATTGATTCATCCTGGTTTGATTAGAAGCTTGAAGAACTTGCCATATGAACAAACATGCTAAACATGGATATCTTGATTGGAAAGTGGAATAACTTCTTCAACCTAACCCCTATGAGATTTATTCAATTTCAAGTAGACTCTTCACTGATTAATGGTTCCAAACAAATCTTCTTACATATCCATTCATCCTGGTTTGATTAGAAGCTTGAACAACTTCCACATGGCCAAATAGGCTAAACATGGATACCTTGATTAGAAAGTGGAATAACTTCTTCAACCTAACTCCTATGAGATTTATTCAATTTCATGGAGACTCTCCACTGATTAATGGTTCCAAATCAAGCTTCTTACATATCCATTCATCCTGGTTTGATTAGAAGCTTGAAGAACTTGCCATATGGCCAAACATGCTAAACATGGATATCTTGATTAGAAAGTGGAATAACTTCTTCAACCTAACTCCTATGAAATTTATTCTATTTCATGGAGACTCTCCACTGATTAATGGTTCCAAATCAGGCTTCTACATATCCATTCATCGTGGTTTGATTAGAACCTTGAAGAACTTGCCATATGGCCAAACAGGCTAAACATGGATATCTTGATTAGAAAGTGGAATAACTTGTTCAACCTAACACCTATGAGATTTATTCAATTTCATGGAGACTCTCCACTGATTAATGATTCCAAATAAACCTTCTTACATATCCATTCATCCTGGTTTATTAGAAGCTTGAAGAACTTGCCATATGGCCAAACAGGCTAAACATGGATATCTTGATTAGAAAGTGGAATAACTTCTTCAACCTTACTCCTATGAGATTTATTCAATTTCATGGAAACTCTCCACTTATTAATGGTTCCAAACAAGGCTTCTTACATATCCATTCATCGTGGTTTGATTAGAAGCTTGAAGAACTTGCCATATGGCCAAATATGTTAAACATGGATACCTTGATTCGAAAGTGGAATAACTTCTTCAACCTAACTCCTATGAGATTTATGAAATTTCATGGAAACTCTCCACTGATTAATGGTTCCAAATAAGGCTTCTTACATATCCATTCATCGTGGTTTGATTAGAAGCTTGAGGAACTTGCCATATGGCCAAATATGCTAAATATGGATACCTTGATTCGAAAGTGGAATAACTTCTTCAACCAAACTCCTATGAGATTTATTCAATTTCATGGAGATTCTCCACTGATTAATGGTTCCAAATCAAGCTTCTTACATATCCATTCATCCAGGTTTGATTAGAAGCTTGAAGAACTTGCCATATGGCCAAACATGCTAAACATGGATATCTTGATTAGAAAGTGGAATAACTTCTTCAACCTTACTCCTATGAGATTTATTCAATTTCATGGAGCCTATCCACTGATTAATGGTTCCAAATCGAGCTTCTTACATATTGATTCATCCTGGTTTTATTAGAAGCTTGAAGA
>MU107954.1:0-36608 GCA_012274485.2 Sinapis alba
CCATATTTCTTCTCTTGTTTAGCCTTAGACCCAACCTGAAAATCCTCAACTATACTTATTAAACAACTTAAAGAGAAAGAAAGATAAAGAAATATATACAATGGATAAACATGGGACTTCCTCCCAAGTGAGCTTGTTTTAAGTCTCTAGCTTGACTTTGTGTGCTTCCTAATCATAAGAATCAAAAGGTTGAGCCAACACACCTTTGGTCCTTCTCCTGCAAACACAATAAACAAAGTATGCAAAGGAGCACACTATTGTCCATAGATATAGACATATTTTTCATCAAGGAGTTTCATAAAAGATATAGCATGAATCAATACATGCTCCTTGATGTTCAAATGATCATGAGAATCAAATGTATTTGGTGGAAACACAAAGTCAATTACAGATTCAAATGAAGTTTTAACAAAGTAGTCAACTCTATCTCCATCAATCAAATAAAACACAATGTTCTCATTCTCATGATTGCTTTTGACAAGGGGGTTTTCTATCTCAAGAAAGAGCTTATCCACATCAAGTTCATCCCCTAACTCAAATGGTTCAAGAAGAGTTCTAGATTCATCAAGCATCAAAATGAGATCAATTGAACCACAAAGATAGTTCTTGTTAAAACAAACTTCAATATGATCTCTAGCAAGCTTTTCTACTCTCAAATCATCTAGTTTTCTAGTCTCACATATCAGATCAAGGTATTCATTGATGAGCACTAAACATTTAAGATCAGGGGCAATTTCTTCAACACAAGGCAAACAAATATTCTCAAAATGAAGTTCTAAGTTCAAATTGCATATACCTTCTAGCTGAGTTGGTGGAACCCAATATATTACCTCTTTAAGATCATAAGCTTTCTTAACCTCATCAGTTGTAACTTCCCTTCCTTCGAACTCTGCTCGATCCCAAATAAGGTTCATCCTGATTGTTCTTGCGAGGGTAATCGTTGTCTTTCCCCAATTCTCTTTCTCTCGTTGAAGCCAATATAAATCCACCCTCTGTTCTGGTGTGAGTATGTGTATATCAAAGGGTGGTGGCTCCACATGTGGATCAACTTCAATGTGATCTTCAAATGTGTCTTCCTCTTCTTGTGGCCAAGATAAGTGGCTTGCAGCCATCACTACAAAACAAAAAAACTAGAATAGAAAGTTAATAACTATACAAAGCAAAACAAAGCATAAGAAATAAAGCTTAATCTCAAGAAAGTTTGAAATCCTAATGACAAATCTACTTAGTTCCCCGGCAACGGCGCCAAATTGATATTCACGTTTACACACACCAATTAACCTAATGTGCCAACAATACCACAATCGAATGGTATGTCACTGTAGCATTTTAGGATCGAATCCACAAAGAACTAGAGACGTATACACCAAGAATACACAAGCTTCCTTAATCTAAGCAAATAGGAAGATGATTGATTGTAACAAGCTAAGATCCTAGAAATATAAACAAGGTGATCTCAAATCCAATCAAGAAACAAGTGCAAGAACTCAATCAAATCCTAAGGTAGAATCCATGGGACTAGGGACTCGATTTTGGGTGACTAAGATCCAAGCTAGAGTGGCAAGCTATCAATCAAACACTTTCCTTATGCCTAGACAAAACACTAAACAAGTTCTTTGTCAAGATAAATGTTCATTTGCTTAAGTAACTCAAACATCAAATGTCTTTGGTTGAATATCACTAAAGCAATCATTATGGACAAGTCTACTAGCAATCTAAGCTCCCTTAACATCAAATGTCTTTGGTAAGGTAAGCAAAAAGTAATATCAACTTGGTTCAAGCATTTCATCGAACACCTTCCGGGCAAGAAATGCCTAATGATCTAGATTATAGAGGCCAACACTAATCTAGCATTAAGAACAGTAGATAAACAAGGAAATAAGATGATCTAACACTAAACACCCTAGATCTTCACTCAATCACTTTAATCACCCTAGCCCATGAACCTAAAGTGTGTCTACTCTCTAATCCTCATGAAAAACCTTAAACCCATATGAGATTCAAAGTTAATCATGTTAATGATCAAGAGAAACAAGATATAATATGAAGAACTTCCTTAGAATGATTCAAAGATTCAAGCTTTTACAAGATTAGACAAAGTCTTAAGAGAAAAAATGAGATAGATATAAAACTTAGGTTTAAAGTATTTATAGATGCCTAAAAACGAGTTGGATCTTTTCGTCAGTAGAGACATGGTCATCCCGCTCCACATAGGTCGCTACATCACTTAGTCGTGTGGGGTATCTTGGAGAACCGTAGCGACATGCTCTGGTCGCTACAGCATGTCGCTATGACATTCACAGACCCCCCTAGCGACATGCTCTCGTCGCTACGGTTCTGGTCGCTACAGGGTTGATATGCTTCCAGTAAATAGATCATAACTCTTTCAATACAGCTCCAAATGACATGAAACCTTTTCCATTAGAAATCTAACTCAATTCTCCATTTTGACTCAAAACCCCTCAAATGTCTTAAGAGAAAAAATGAGAAAGATATAAGACTTAGGGTGCATTTGAGCTTCAGAAGATATCTGTAAGACCTTCATCCATGTTCATCTTTCACCATTTTGACTCAAAACCCCTCAAATACCTTCAAATTCAGCAATAATCATTTCCAGCACCTGATATAGACAAATATAATGCAATGTAACCTAAATATGTCTAAATGATGATTTAAATGATCAATATATACACAAAATAATGGTTAAAATCATGCAAATTCATAAGATATCAGTAGAGAACAGAGGAGACTTGCTATTATCCACTGGACAATAGCTTAGGTTTTGACAGAAATGAAGAAACTGAGAAAGAGAAGTGTTTTGTGGAAGTGAACAAGACGTTTAGGAGCATAAATGCTCTAATACCATGTTAGAATAAGAAGATTTGAGAGTATAAAGGTGAAGAACACCAAGAACAGAGAGTAAAAAGAGAGTTGAATCTGTTGACACAAGAGAGAGAGTGAAGAAATATGTTTGTAACTAAGAGAGAGAGTGGATTTCAAAAATGAGGAGTCTTTCTCCTTAATTCATATTTGGTTGCTTACAACATATTTAAAGACAAAGATGAGAGAGAGAGGAAAGCAACAACACACTTGTCAAAAGGGTGCATTCTGACCCAACAACTCTATTTGCAGCAGATTTACTTTAATTCCCAACAACTCAGATTTACTTTAATTCCCAACAACTCTATTTTCAAATCTGTGTTCAGCCTTCAAGTCTGGCTGTCAAGTCTGACATTCAAATCGTCAAGTTTGGTATTCAAAGTTCTCTCAAGTCAAGTCTGGCGAGCCTTATAAAGCCTTATAAAACCTCCTTATTGTTGAGTTATGATTGTTCAGAGGAAGGTAATGAATAGATGGAGTCTTGGAGGTTCATGGATCAATTAGAGAAGAGAAGTGTTGAGGTTGAGACAGTAACTCCAAAAGTTACCACAATAACTTTTGGAAAGTGACCACAGTAACTTTGGAAGAAGGTAAAGAAGGCAAGATGAGAAGTTATCTTGCATTTATCCATTCTGGACAGGAGGAGCACGACCAGGGAGAGTGGATAAGGTAAGAGGATAAGGTGAGACCACAGCTGGAAAGGAAGAGCTACTTTACAGTCTGTTCAAGCATGTGGAACCTCTCAGCCAAGTATTTATATTGACCTCACATGCTTATAGGTCTAGATTGAATTCATTGAACCTAGACATGATTGTATTCTCTTTATATCTTGTAAGCTCTCATCTGAATCAAGATATACAGTTTTGAGTCTCTCTCTCTTGTTCTTAAGTTTCTCTCTCTAGTTCTTGGTGTTCATGATGATTCCTCACTAATCTCTCCATTTATGTCCAAATCTGTTATATTCTCTCTCTTTCTTCATCTATCTCTTTCTATTTCTAAATATTTTATGGTATCAGAGCCAAGTTGCTCAGTTTCTGGGTATTGAGTTTGCAAGTCTTTAGCTTCATTTCAAGATTCAATCTTTTGTGTTCATCTGAGTCAAGGAAGGCAAGATGGAAGGAAACAAGATCATGGCTGTTCCTGTGGTTTTGAAAGGTGGTGGTAACTACATGTTGTGGTCTAGGCTGGTGAAGACAGCCATTGGGAGCAAGGGTTTATGGTCTCATATCACTTATGGAGGTCCAAAACCACTTGTTGGTGATGATGGAGGTGAAAAGGAGCTTGCTTTGGTCGACCAAGATAAGTGGGCTCATGAGGATCTGATGGTGTTATCTATGATACAAGGATCTCTTGAAAGCCTCAATCCTTGAAGCTTATAGCTACTGTGAGACTCCAAAGGCCTTGTGGGAGACACTCCAGAAGGTATATGGGAACATTGTCAATCTGAGCAGGGTGTTTGAGGTGAAGAGAGCCATCAATACACTGGTGCAAGAAGAGGTTGAGTTCACCAAACACTTGGGTAAGTTCAGAGCTCTTTGGTCTGAGCTTGAGATGCTAAGACCCAACACTACTGATCAAGAGACACTCATGGAGAGGCGTGAGCAAGATCAAGTGTTTGGGTTGTTGTTGACTTTGAATCCTGCCTTTAATGATGTGATCAAGCACATATTGAGGTCCTCTAAGCTTCCATCTCTAGAGGAAGTATGTGCTCAAATCCAGAAGGAGGAAGGGTCACTTGGGTTATTTGGAGGCAAAGGAGACTTGTCTCTAGCTAACAAAGCTGAGATTGTGCAAGCTAATAAAGCAATGTACATGACTGAAGACAGGAAGTATGGTGATGATAGGAGGTTTGGAGGCAACTGTGATCATTGCAAGAAGCCTGGTCACAAGAGGAGTCAGTGTTGGATCCTCCATCCCCATCTTAAACCACCAAAGTTCATGAAAGAAAGGGAAGCTAGAGCTCATCTATCTGAAGCAAGTGATGCTGGTTCATCTGGTACTGGGTCAAACCTGCGAGGTGGAGAAAGTGAAGGGAAGGCCTTAGCTTCTCAACAGACTGCCCTGAAGAGCATGGAGAATGAAGTGATCAGGAAGTCTGATATTGAGGCTCTAATCAAAGCTCTCAAGGAGTCTGGTAACCCTCTTGGAAATATCCTTGGTTATTCATATGATGCTTATAGAGTTCCTAGAACCATTGATAGGTTGCTGGATAGTACAAACTCTTTATCTGGAATCATTGATAGGTTGCTAGTGAAACCAAGCTCATTAGACAATGGAAATGAATCACCTAGGATCTATACTGCTCAGAATGTGACTAAACCATTGATTGTTGATTCTGGGGCCTCTCACCATATGATTAGTGACACTAGTCTTATTAAGGATTTAGAACCTGCTCATGGTCATGTAATGATTGCAAATGGTGATAAGATTCATATTAAAGGAATAGGTAATCTAAAATTGTTTGAAAAAGAATCTAGAGCTTTCTATATGCCTGAGTTTACTTCTAATCTTTTATCTGTTAAAAGGTGCACCACTGATCTTCAATGTAATGTTATCTTTAGTCCTGATGATGTTAAGTTTCAGAATATTAAAAGCAGTGAGATGATTGGAAGAGGAGTTACCAAGGGAGAACTATATATGCTTGAAGACTTAGCTCTTGTTTCTAGTTCTATTTACTCTTTCAAGTATGTTCTGAATAATGATGCATTGTGGCATTCTAGATTAGGTCACCCTCATGTTAGAGCTTTAAGTTTGATGTTACCAGGTGTTGTATTTGAAAATAATGATTGTGAAGCTTGTGTGTTAGGCAAACATTGTAAGACTGTTTTCCATAAATCAGCTACTATCTATGAACACTGTTTTGATTTAGTTCACACTGATGTTTGGACTGCACCATGATTGACTAGAGAGAACTATAAGTACTTTGTTACATTCATAGATGAAAAATCTAAATACACATGGATAACACTCATTCAAACTAAGGATAGGGTTCTTGATGCATTTAAGAATTTTCAAAGTTATGTGTCTAACCATTACAATGTCAAGATAAAGATTTTAAGGTCTGATAATGGTGGGGAATACAAAAGCAATGCTTTCAAGCAACACGTAGCTCAACATGGGATCCTACATCAGACTAGCTGCCCTTATACTCCTCAGCAAAATGGTGTGGCTGAGAGGAAGAACAAGCATCTTATGAAAGTAGAAAGGTCAATGATGTTCCAAACTAATGTACCAAAGAGGCATTGGAGTGATGCTGTGATGACTGCCTGCTACCTCATCAATAGGATACCAACCAGGGTGCTAGAGGATCAGTCACCATTTGAGGTCCTAAACAGAACCAAGCCATCTTTGAATCATCTAAGGGTATTCGGATGTGTGTGCTTTGTCATGGTGCCTAGTGAGATGAGGAATAAACTGGAACCAAAGAGTACTAGGGCCATGCTCATTGGGTATTCAACAACTCATAAAGGATATAAATGCTTTGATTCCAAGACTAGAAGAGTTCTTATTTCCAGAGATGTGAAGTTCATGGAGACACAAGGGTATTATGAAGAGAAGAGATGGAATGATTTAAAGGATCTATCTCAAGAGGTTGATAAGGCCACCAGCCTGAGGCATATTTTGGAGACTCTTGGAATCAATATGAACCCGGATCAGAGAAGAAAGGAAATACCTAAGCCCCATGAAGCTGAAGACACATCACACATTGATCTTGAAGGGGGAAATGAACCTGGGGGGAAGATCATGGAGAAGGAAATTCAGGTAGTCCAGATCAAGATGTGATGCAAAATGAAGTTGGTACTGAGAGGAATGATCAGGATGAGGATCATGAAGAAGACGAAGGTCAATCCAGTCATATGCAAGAAGAAGTTCAACCTGCTGAGGTTGATGAACCTGTGGTGGCTCCATTGAGAAGGAGCACAAGGGTTAGGAAGGACCNGAGGTTGATGAACCTGTGGTGGCTCCATTGAGAAGGAGCACAAGGGTTAGGAAGGACCCATCAAATTGGGTGAATACAAGGGTGTATTTTAATGCTCAAGCTGTTGAACATCCAAGTCAGGCTGTGTGCTCATTTGCTGAGTTTCCTAGTGAGCATTGTGCTTTCATGACCAGTCTGGATATGAGTCATGTTCCAAGATTTTATGAGGAGGCCATTGAAGACAAAGAATGGAAGAAATCTGTTGGTGATGAGGCAGATGCTATGATAAGGAATGAGACATGGTATGAAAGTGAGTTACCAAAAGGGAAGAAGGCTGTATCAAGTAGATGGATCTTTACCATTAAGTACTTGCCAAATGGGAAGATAGAGAGGCGCAAAACCAGATTGGTGGCTAGAGGATTCACACAAACCTATGGAGAGGATTACATTGATACTTTTGCTCCAGTGGCCAAGCTTCATGCCATTCGGATTGTCTTGTCCATTGCAACAAATCTTGAGTGGGGTTTATGGCAAATGGATGTGAAGAATGCTTTTCTTCAGGGGGAGCTTGAAGATGAAGTGTATATGCATCCTCCACCTGGTCTTGAAGGTCTTGTGAAGCCAGGAAATGTATTGAGATTGAAGAAAGCCATTTTTGGATTGAAACAATCCCCTAGAGCCTGGTATACTAAGCTTAGCACTACTCTGAATGGGCGTGGGTTTAGAAGGTCAGAATTGGATCATACTCTCTTCACTCTCACTACACATTCAGGTATCATTGTTCTACTTGTCTATGTTGATGATATCATCATAACAGGGAGTGGCAAAGTGGGTATACAAGCCACAAAGGATTTTCTTAAATCTGTGTTTGAAATCAAAGATTTGGGAGAAATGAAATACTTCCTTGGGATTGAGATATGTAGGTCCAAGGAAGGTTTGTTCATGTCTCAAAGAAAGTATACACTTGATATTTTGAAAGATGCAGGTAAACTTGGAGGAAAGACAGCCAAGATGCCACTTGAAGATGGGTATAAGCTTCCACGAGAGGGGGAGATTGAAGACATCAAGCCCTTCCATGATGCCAAGCTTTATAGAAAGCTTGTTGGTAAGTTGATCTACTTAACTATCACAAGACCTGATATATGTTTTGCTGTGAATCAGGTGAGCCAACATATGCAAGTACCAAAGGAGCATCATTGGAACATGGTGGACATGATATTGAGCTATCTGAATGGATCACCAGGCCAAGGAGTATGGATGGGATGCAATGTAAGCACTTAAGTGGTTGGCTACTGTGATGCTGATTGGGCTGGTGATAGAGCTGACAGGAGGTCCACCACAGGATATTGCACCTTCATTGGAGGGAACCTAGTTACTTGGAAGAGCAAGAAGCAGAAAGTGGTGTCATGCTCCAGTGCTGGAGCTGAGTATAGGGCAATGCTGAAGCTGACCAATGAGCTTATCTGTATAAAAGGGATATTGAAGCATTTGGACATTGAGCAGGCTACTCCAATGACAATGCATTGTGACAACCAAGCTGCCATTCACATTGCTACAAATTCAGTGTTCCATGAGAGGACCAAGCATATTGAGGTCGATTGTCACAAGGTGAGGCAGATGATTGTCCTTGGAGTGATTCAGCCATGTTATACAAGGAGTGAAGATCAGCTTGCAGATGTGTTTACTAAGGCGGCAAAACAGAAGACCATTGAGTCTATTCATATCAGGTTGGGGCTCATTGATCTTAACCCCAGCAGCAGCTAAGTCCCTTAGTCATGAGTTCTTCACTCTTTTTCCCTCATCAAGGTTTTGTCACAATGGGTTTTCCTTGGTGAGGTTTTTAATGAGAAAAAACTCATGGCTTCCAAGCTTGACCACTACATTGTCAAGCTTGAGGGGGAGTGTTGAGTTATGATTGTTGAGAGGAAGGTAATGAAGAGATGGAGTCTTGGAGGTTCAGGGATCAATTAGAGAAGAGAAGTGTTGAGGTTGAGACAGTAACTCCAAAAGTTACCACAATTACTTTTGGAAAGTGACCACAATAACTTTTGCAAAGTGACCACAATAACTTTGGAAGAAGGTAAATAAGGCAAGATGAGAAGTTATCTTGCATTTATCCATTCTGGACAGGAGGAGCACGACCAAGGAGAGTGGATAAGGTAAGAGGATAAGGTGAGACCACAGCTGGAAAGGAAGAGCTACTTTACAGCCTGTCCAAGCATGTGGAGCCTCTTAGCCAAGTATTTGTATTGACCTCACATGCTTATAGGTCTAGATTTAATTCATTGAACCTAGACATGATTGTATTCTCTTTATATTTTGTAAGCTCTCATCTGAATCAAGATATACAGTTTTGAGTCTCTCTCTCTTGTTCTTAAGTTTCTCTCTCTAGTTCTTGGGGTTCATGATGATTCCTCACTAATCTCTCCATTTCTGTCCAAATCTGTTCTATTCTCTCTCTTTCTTCATCTATCTCTTTCTATTTCTAAATATATTATTTATAAAACCTTATAAGTCTCTAGCTTAATTCTCTTCATCTCAACCAGATTGTTTCGTCCTCTCTCTTTAGTTCTTCATCTCAATAGCTCTTTCCTCTCTTGTCATATTAATGCCAAGATTCTCCATAATACGCCTCAGTTTATTTGCCCTATATGAGGTTCCTTGAGGAAGGTGTTTGAGATTTTCCCAATTCTTCTCCTCATGATACCCTCTGAATTCCACAAATTTGACATCCCTAGAGACTAACACCCTCCTGGTTTCTGGAGCATAGCATTTGTACCCCTTGTGAGTAGTAGAGTAACTATGAACACTGCCTTAGTACTTCTTGCCTCAAGCTTGTTTCTATGTTCACCTGGCTGCAAAACATAGCACAAACACCCAAATACCCTCAAGTGATCAATAGGGGGTTTTCTTTTGTTCAATACCTCATATGGAGTGTGGTCATCAAGGATTCTTGTTAGAATCCTATTGATCAGGTAGCATGCTGTCATCACAACATCACTCTAGAATCGTTTAGGCATGTTTGTGTAGAACATCATGGATCTTGCCACCTCCATTAGATGTCTATTCTTCCTCTCAGCCACACCATTTTGTTGTGGTGTGTATGGACAGCTGGTTTGATGTAATATCCCATGTTTGGCTAAGTGGTTTTTGAATGCTAAGCTTGTATATTCCCCCCCCCCCCATTATCTGACCTGAACACTTTGATCTTGACATTAAAATGGTTAGTTATGTAGTTCTGGAAGTTAATGAAAGCATCTAACACCCTATCTTTGGTTTGAACCATAGTTAACCAAGTATATTTCGATTTTTGATCTATGAAAGTAACAAAGTATTTATGATTCTCCCTAGAAATGCATGGAGCAGTCCAGACATCATAATGTATAAAATCAAAGCAATTTTCATAGATAGTGGATGACTTAGGGAAAACAGTCTTGCAATGTTTGCCAAGAATACATACTTCATAGCCATCATTTTTAAACAAAATATCAGGAAGTAACAGGTTCAATGCACGAGCATGGGGATGGCCTAACCTAGCATGCCATAATACACCATAATCTAAAACAGAACTTGAACTAAAAGAAGTAGATAGATTTGGATCAGCATTGATGTCTTCAAGTAGGTACAAATCCTCCTTTGTAACACCTTTGCCAATCAACTTAAGAGTCTCAATATCCTGAAACACAACTTCATTAGGACTGAAGATCACATTACAATTTAAATCAATAGTACCTATTTTAACAGATAATAGATTAGATGCAAAGGATGGCATGTAAAAGGCTTTAGTATCTTTATCAAACAGCCTAAGAGTTCCTACACCTTTAATTGGTATTTTATCCCCATTTGCAATCGTAACATTACCCAATATAGGCTTAATATCCCTGATTAACTTAGCATCACTAATCATATGGTGAGAGGCTCCTGAGTCTATAACTAGGGGTTTATCATTACTAGGAACAAACCTTGAGCTAGAAGTAATAAGAACATTAGGCAGTTTATATGATGCATTAAGGGAGAAAACGAGAGTGTTACCAGACTCCTTGAGAGCTTTGATGAGATCATCAAGGTCTGACCTCTTGATAGGCTCATCCTGTGGAGTTCTCACAGCTGAACAACCATTGAAGGTCAGAGCCTTTCCATCACCAGCAGCCATGTTGCGCTTAGGAGTAGATGGTTCTCCCACATCACTAGAGAAGTGAGCTCTTGCATCAGCATAAGGTGTCCTGAATTTCTGAGGCTTGAGGTGTGGGTGGAGGATCCAGCACTTGTCCTTGCCATGGCCCTTCTTCTTGCAATGATCACACACCCAAATCTTCTTCTCTTCTGGTTTGTAAAACCCTTTGTTAGCCACCCCTTCTTCTCTTTTGTTCTCGGCACCCTCAGCTTGATTTGCCATGATGAGTTCTCCCTTTCTTCCAAAGAGACCCACAGAACCTTGCTCCTTTTGGATTTGAGCACACACTTCTTCTAGAGATGGCAGTTCATGACCCTTTAGAATGTGCTTGATTAGGTCATTGTAACCAGAGTTGAGAGTAAATAGCAAAGCAAAGACTTTGTCTTGTTCTCTCCTTTCATTAAGCACATCCGGATCAACATTCCCTGGCTTCAGCATCTCTAGCTCAGCCCACAAGGACCTGAACTTTCCAAAATACCTATCAAAGTCAGTATCCTCTTGACTAAGAGTATTGATAGCCCTCTTCACTTCAAACACCCTACTGATGTTAGACTGGTTTCCATACACCTTCTTGAGTGTATCCCACAGCTCCTTAGAAGTTTCACAGTAGGAGTAAGCTTCCAAGATAGAGGCTTCAAGGCTGTTTTGAATAATGGACAGCACCATGAGGTCCTCCTGACCTCTCTTCTTGTCGCCAACATCAGCAACCACAACTTCTTTACCATGCTCTCCTAGAATGGTCTTCCTTGGGTTCTTGCCTTCTTCAACAACATCCCTTGAGAGTCCTCTGCCTCCAACAGCAGTCTTAGCAAGTCTAGCCCACAGTAGATAATTAACACCCTTGAGAGTAACAGGAATCATCACCATTTTTGAGTTTTCAGCCATATCCATCAAGAACAGAGTATGAACACTCAAGAACAGCTCAAGAACAGAGTAAGAAACAGGGGATTTCAAAAAAATAAAACTGAATCAGAGTATATAGAACAAATATTTGCGGAAGTGATATAGAATGGGTAGAGAAAATGAAGAATGGAACTGGTTTCAGGAGCTAGTAGTCTCTGATACCATGTAGAAATGAAGAAGTCTAGAGTTTCATATGAAGAACACGAGAGAGAATGGAGAGAAGGAGAGTTCAAACTTCAGAGAAACATAATTCCCTTGTATTGATTTGGTTATGCATACAATCCTTAATATAGGCAAGGCAATAGACAACATGAGAAACATAAACAATAAACAAAGAGGCTGCAAGCACAGACTGGCTCGGACAGTGGCAGGGCAGACTGGCCCGGACAGTGGGAGTGATAGTGACATCTCGGCTTCCTCTCTCATCCTTAGCAACACATGTGATCTCCCTTTGTTCCTTAGATCCAACGGCCTTTTCTCCTTTATTTAAACTATTCCCAGAGCTTAAGAAGTATCCCACTTGTTACGTGCGACAGAAGCACACAATGCTTGCCTTAGACTCCGCGTTAGGGCAAAGGAGGACCATGTGTACACATGTACGGAACAAACTCCCTTAGATGATTCGGCTTGGTTCTCTTGCTTTATTTCTCTTGTTCATGTTATTGATGTCTTCATGTCAACACCATGAAGTTGAATAAATCCCAAAGGAGTTATGTTTAAGAAGTTATTCCACTTTCTAATCAGGATATCCATGTTTAGCCTGTTTGGACATATGGCAAGTTCTTCAAGCTTTTAATCAAACTAGGATGAATCACTATTAAGAAGCTTGATTTGGAACCATTATTCAGTGGAGAGTATCCATGAAGTTGAATAAATCCCAAAAGAGTTATGTTTAAGAATTTATTCCACTTTCTAATCAGGATATCCATGTTTAGCCTGTTTGGACATATGGCAAGTTCTTCAAGCTCCTATTCAAACCAGGATGAATCACTATGAAAGAAGCTTGATTTGGAACCATTATTCAGTGGAGAGTATCCATGAAGTTGAATAATCTCAAAGGATTTATGCTTAAGAAGTTATACCACTTTCTAATCAGGATCCATGTTTAGCATGTTTGGACATATGGCAAGTTCTTCAAGCTTCTAATCAAACCAGGATGAATCATTATGTAAAAAGCTTGATTTGGAACAATTAATAAGTGGAGAGTCTTTCATGAAGTTGATTAAATCTCATATGAGTTATGTTGAATAAGTTATTCCAGTTTCTAATCAGGATATCCATGTTTAGCCTGTTTGGACATATGGCAAGTTCTTCAAGCTTCTAATCAAACCACGATGAATCACTATGTAAGAAGTTTAATTTGGAACCATTTGTTGACATGAAGAATAATGAGATGTGATCATCAAGGAATAAAGGAGAGAAGAAGCCATCCAGATGGTTTGGGAATTCACTTGATCCAAATAGACTTGTGAAGCAAGTCTGTCCGTACAAACTTGGGTTCCAAGTAAACAATCTGACCAAGGCTGATTTATAATGCAAAACAAGTAAAGGGACAAGGTAAATCAGAAGTTAAATCAGAAGGTAACTAAAGGGAAGGCATCTAGTCGACAAGGAAGTAGCTAGAGAAGAGTCACTGGTGAGTTTAAGGCTCCCAGCCGTTAGGAGTTGTCCTTTCAGTCTGGGCAGTCTGATCCTCCTCTGCCCCAGCCAGTTCCAGTATGCCCCCTCATGCACAAGCTTGTCCAAGACCAGAATAAATTATTATATCACTCCTTGTCTTGTATTCCCTTTTCTCCTATTTAACTATGTTGTAAGCTTACCATTCTGAATCAAGAAAATACAATTCCTCTTACTCTCTCTTTCTTGTTTTGAATATCCCTCTCTGCTCTCTCTCTCTCTCTCTCTCTCGCATTTCTCCATCTATTCTCCCCTGTTCTTCAGTGTTCATCATTTATTCTCACTAAACCACACTTCAAATCCTTTCATTTCATCATGGTATCAGAGCAACAAAGCTCTTGAAACCTATTCTAACTTCCGCAAATACTCTGTTTCTGTTCCATTCCATCTCTTTAACTTTCTCTCTCCTGTTCTTTGCGACTTGGAATAAAAATGGAGGAACACAACAGCAACAAACATCTCAACATACATGTGACCTTGAAAGGGATTAACTATCTCTTCTGGGCCAGGATGGTGAAGAGAGCCCTTGGAGGTAAAGGTTTATGGAAGTATGCTACAACAGCAGCAGCTCCAAAACAAACTATCCAAGGAGAAGATGGAAAGGAGGTGGTGGTAGCTGATGAATATAAATGGTTAAGAAGATCTCATGGTGCTCTCAGCTCTTCTCAGCTCTCTTCAACCAGCTATCATGGAGTCTTACTCATGTGAGACTACCAAACAATTGTGGGATACTCTCTACAAAGTGTATGGAAATGTCTCCAATCTCACTAGAGTCTTTGAAGTGAAGAAAGCCCTCAATGGCCTCAGTCAAGGAGATATGGAGTTTCAACCACACTTTGGCAAGTTCAGATCCCTTTGGGCAGAGCTGGAGATACTGAGACCACACACTATGGATCCAGACATTCTCCTAGCTAGGCGTGAAGAAGATAAGGTCTTTGGAATGCTGCTCACCCATAACTCATCCTATGGAAGAAGATAAGGTCTTTGGAATGCTGCTCACCCATAACTCATCCTATGGAAGTCTGATCAAGCATATTCTAAGGGCTGATAAACTCCCTGGCCTAGATGATGTTTGTGCGCAAATCCAGAAGGAAGAAGGGTCAGTGAGCTTGTTTGGAAGCAAAGGGGACTTGAGCATGGCCGATCAGGCTGAAGAAGTGGTAGCCAACAAATCCGCTTACAAGCAAGAGGATATGAAGACCTTGATTTGTGACCATTGCAAGAAGAAGGGTCTCCTCAAAGACAAGTGCTGGATCCTCCATCCCCACCTGAAGCCAAACAAGTTCAAGGAGACACGCCTTCAGTACCAGGATGCAAGAGCCAACTTCTCAGCTGATGGTGTTGAGCCAGTGACCCCAAACTCTGTTGCATCCAACAATCATGGTGGAGGAAGTGCTATGGCTTCAACATCAGTGTACAACACACCTAGGACCAACTTAGATGAGACCCTCAAGAAATCTGAATTGGAAGCTCTCATCAAGGCCCTAAAAGAATCTGGTATCTCTAGAACTCTTGGTATTTCTCTTAATGCTTCTCACACTGCTGGAAATATTATAAATGTTTTAAAATCAGCTAAACCATCGGTAATAGACTCTGGTGCTTTCCATCACATGATTAGTGATTTGAACATGATTAAAAACATAGAACCAGCTTTAGGAAATGTGATGATAGCAAATGGAGATAGAATTTGAATAAAAGGTGTAGGTGATCTTAGGCTATTTGATAAAAAAACTAAAGACTTTTACATGCCCACCTTTGCTTCAAGTCTGTTATCTGCCAAGAAAGTCACTAATGATTTGAATTGTCAAGTTACTTTCACTCCTAACAGTGTGTATTTTCAGGATATTGATTCTAGTAAGTTGCTTGGAAAAGGTGTTACCAAGGGGTACTTGTACTTGCTTGAGGACACAAGACTTGCTTCTGAATTATCTAGTGTTTTTATTTCTGTTTTTGAATTCCCTAAAGATGTAATGTGGCCTTGTAGACTAGGACATCCTCATTCTCATGCCTTGAACATCTTGTTGCCTAGTATTAATTTTAAAAGTTATTGTGAAGCTTGTATCCTACGAAAACATTGTAGAAGTGTGTTTCTGAAATCCAAGACTATCTATGATAATTGCTTTGACTTAATACATACTGATGTGTGGACTGCTCTCTGTTCATCTAGAGAACAACATAAGTACTTTGTGACATTCATTGATGAAAAATCTAAATATACATGGATCACTTTGTTGCAATCTAAAGATAGGGTGCTAGAAGCTTTTAAAAAAATTCAAAATTATATCACTAACCATTTCAATGTCAAGATTAAAATTCTTAGATCAGACAATGGTGGTGAGTATACTAGCACAACCTTCAAACAATACCTAGCCACACATGGAATCATACAGCAAACGAGTTGCCCTTACACTCCACAGAAAAATGGTGTGGCAGAAAGAAAGAATAGACACCTAATGGAGGTGGCCAGGAGCATCATGTTTCACACCAATGTACCAAAAAAATTTAAGGAGATGATGTTGTCACTGCCACCTACCTAATCAACCGCCTACCTACAAGAGTTCTACTTGATTCAACACCATATGAGGTACTGAACAAAACTAAACCATCCATAGATCATTTACGTGTGTTTGGGTGTGTGTGTTTTGTATTTGTTCCAGGAGATCTAAGGAACAAGCTAGATGCTAAAAGCACCAAGGCTATGTTCATTGGCTACTCCACGCACCAAAAGGGGTACAAATGTTATGTTCTAGAGGCAAGAAGGGTTCTAGTTTCAAGGGATGTTAAGTTCCTGGAATCAAAAGGTTACTATTCTGAGAGGAGTTGGGAAGCACTCCAAGATCTATCCCAATCAGCCTCAGACCGAGCTAATAACTTAAGGGTGATCATGGAGAGACTTGGGATCAGTTTACCAAACCCACCAGAGCCGGCTAGAGAGGTTCCAACACAAGTTGTGGAAGAGACAGTAGAGGATGTTGAGTTCACTCATCTAGATCATGAGGGGGGTGATAGTACTGAGCAGCCTATGCAAGCTCAACCTGAAGAGAGCTCAGTATCTCATAACCAAGATGAGATATCAGAAGCTGATACACAAATGGGTGAGTCAAGTGGAGGACATGAGGCTTAACCTGAGCAGATGCAACTTAGAAGAAGCACAAGAATCAGGAAACCAGCTTCTAACTGGATAAATACAAGAGCATCAAGTATTCATCAGTGAATGGGATCAAGAATACATTCCAAAGACATATGAAGAAGCTATGCAACATGAGGAGTGGGGAGCATCTGTTGGAGATGAGATGGGAGCCATGATCAAGAATGATACATGGTTTGACACTGAACTTCCCAAAGGAAAGAAGGCAGTAACAAGCCGGCTGATCTATACCATCAAGTATGGAGCCAATGGGAAACCAGAAAGGAAGAAGACAAGACTGGTTGCAAGAGGGTATACTCAAGTTTATGGTGAAGATTACTTGGATACATTTTCTCCAGTGGCTAAGCTTCATACCATAAGGATTCTCTTGTCCCTTGCTGTCAACTTGGAATGGGACTTATGGCAGATGGATGTGAAGAATGCCTTTCTTCAAGGAGAACTAGAGGATGAAGTATATATGCAACCTCCTCCTGGTCTTGAAGACATGGTAAAACCAGGGAATGTGCTCAGGCTGAAGAAGGCTATCTATGGGCTGAAGCAATCTTCAAGAGCATGTTACCATAAGCTAAGCACAACCCTTAATGGTAGAGGATTTGGGAAGTCAGAAGCAGATCACACCCTATTCACTCTCACCAGCAAGCAAGGTATTGTAGTGATCTTTTTTTATGTGGATGATATAATCATCATTGGTAGCAACAAGGAAGGTATTCTCTCAACCAAGACTTTTCTTAAAAATGCTTTTGATATAAAGGATTTGGGAGAATTGAAGTACTTCCTTGGGATAGAAATATGCCGATCTAAAGAGGGGCTTTTCTTATCCCAAAGGAAGTACACACTTGACATTTTAAATAAGGCAGGAAATCTTTGAGGTAGACAGGCTAAGACACCATTAGAAGAAGGCTACAAGGTGATGCGTGAGGGGGAGTATGAAGCTACTCCATTTGAAGATGTCAAAAAGCATAGAAGAATGGTGGGCAAGCTCATCTATTTGACTATCACCAGACCAGATGTGTGCTTTGCTGTTAATCAAGTGAGTCAAAATATGGGAGATCCAAAGGTGCATCACTGGAATATGGTGGAAAGAATCTTGAGATACTTAAGGGAGGCACCTGGTCAAGGAGTATGGATGGCATGTAACAAGAGCACTGAAGTTGTGGGATATTGTGATGCTGATTGGGCTGGAGATAGAGTGGATACAAGATCAACCACATGTTATTGCACCTTTATTGGAGGGAATCTGGTCACATGGAAGAGCAAGAAGCCGAAAGTCGAATCTTGCTCAAGTGCTGAAGCAGAATACAGATCCATGAGGAAGTTAACAAGTGATCTCATATGGATCAAAGGATTGCTAAGGGACTTGGGCATTGCAATCAGCACTCCCATGACTATGCACTGTGATAATCAAGCCGCAATACACATTGAATCCAACTATGTCTTCCATGAGAGAACAAAACACATAGAAGTAGACTACCACAAGGTGAGGCAAGCAGTGGAGCAGCAAGTGATCCTTCCATGCTACACTTGAAGTGAAGATCAACTAGCTGACATATTCACTAAGGGAGCCAGCAGCAAGGCTTGTGAGTCCAATCATCCGAGACTTGGACTCATAGACCTAACTTGTCACTGATCCTCTTCCCATGGAGTGTTCTACTCTTTTTCCTTGGCTTGGGTTTTATCCCAAGTGGTTTTTCCAAGCTAAAGGTTTTAATGAGGGAATGCTTCATGGTTTCCAAGCTTGACCAGTCCGTATGGTCAACCTTGAGGGGGAGTGTTGAGATGAAGAAATAACGAGATGTGATCATCAAAGAATAAATGAGAGAAGAAGCCATCCAGATGGTTTAGGAATTCACTTGATCCGGATAGACTTATGAAGCAAGTCTGTCCGTACAAACTTGGGTTCCAAGTAAACAATGCGACCAAGGCTGATTTATAATGCAAGGCAAGTAAAGGGACAAGGTAAATCAGAAGTTAAATCAGAAGGTAACTAAAGGGAAGGCATCTAGTTGACAAGGAAGAAGCTGGAGAAGAGTCACGGTGAGTTTAAGGCTCCCAGCCGTTAGGAGCTGTCCCTTTCAGTTTGGGCAGTCTGATCCTCCTCTGCCCCAGCCTGTTCCAGACTGCCCCCTCCTGCACAAGCCTGTCCAAGACCAGAATAAATTATTATTATCACTCCTTGTCTTGTATTCCATTTTCTCCTATTTAACTATGTTGTAAGCTTACCATTCTGAATCAAGGAAATACAATTCCTGTTACTCTCTCTTTCTTGTTTCGAATATCACTCTCTCCTCTCTCTCTCTCTCTCTCTCTCTCTCTCTCTCTCTCTCTCTCTCTCGCATTTCTCCATCTATTCTCCCCTGTTCTTCAGTTTTCATCATTTATTCTCACTAAACCACACTTCAAATCCTTTCATTTCATCACCATTAATCAGTGGAGAGTCTCCATGAAGTTGAATAAATCCCAAAGGAGTTATGTTTAAGAAGTTATTCCACTTTCTAATCAGGATATCCATGTTTAGCCTGTTTGGACATATGGCAAGTTCTTCAAGCTTCTAATCAAAACAGGATGAGTCACTATGTAAGAAGCTTGATTTGGAACCATTAATCAGTGGAGAGTCTTTCATGAAGTTGAATAAACATCATAGGAGTTATGTTGAAGAAGTTATTCAACTTTCTAATCAGGATGTCCATGTTTAGCATGTTTGGACATATGGCAAGTTCTTCAAGCTTCTAATCAAACCACGATGAATCACTATGTAAGAAGCTTGATTTGGAACCATTAATCAGTTGAGAGTCTCCATGAAGTTGAATAAATCCTAAAGGAGTTATGTTTTAGAAGTTATTCCACATTCTAATCAGGATATCCATGTTTAACTTTTTGGACATATGGCAAGTTCTTCAAGCTTTTAATCAAACTAGGATGAATCACTATGTAAAAAGCTTGATTTGGAACCATTAATAAGTGGAGAGTCTTTCATGAAGTTGAATAAATCTCATAGGAGTTATGTTGATGCACTTGTCTCTGATCATGGACTTATTCCTTTCCTCTGGTTATTCTCTTCTTCATTTCAACAGATGTTGGGGTCGACACCAATAGCTCACATTCCTGCCTTGTAAGCTGGATCTCTTTCCCTTTAGTTAAAAGCTTGAGCATATGGTCCGATTGTGATGGTGTGTTGTTGATTGAAACCTAAGGATGTGTTTAAAGATTGCTAGACATTAAAATGATAGAATCTATCCCAGGATGCTTAAGAGTCTTGTTTGATGTTGAGAGATGAACTGCTTGCCTTGGTTCTGTTATAATGTGTTAGGATGTTAGCTGGATCCTGTTAGCTCTTATTAATTTGAAATCGCCAAGGTCCTGCTTTTTTCTGATGTTTGGATGTGTAATATTGCTTTGCCTCAGTTATAAGTAAATGTGTGATAGGGTGATAGAGTATTGTCCGATCATATGGCATACATGTACTAGAAACTGATTAAGGTCATTGCATATTGTCATCTTGTTCCTGCCTGAATGTTGAGCATCAAGATGGATGTCTTTGATTGCGGTTCAAGGTAGTTGATTGCCTAGATATTTAGCTGTGAATCCTGATCAGATCAAGCTAGGTGTTTAGAGAATGGTAACTTGCATAGATAAGAACTTGAGCATGTCTTGTTGCTGTCTATTACATTGCTTGTGTCTATTACATTGCTTGTGTCATTGGAGATCAAACTTGATGTTTAGTCAAGCTTTGATCCCAATGCTTGCTGTCTAATCTTGGCTAGAGGTTGAGTGTTGTACAGGAGCATGAGAAGCGTTCAGTGTCTAATCAATCCGTGTAAGAGAAGGTAGTGCCCATTGTTGAAGCAATGGAGAGTTGTTGGTGCTTGTGTGTATGGCTGGTTGTTTTAGCGCAGCTGTAGGTGTTGATGCGCTCCTGGTCATGGAGACATACAAGGCAACGTCATCACCTAAGTCTTGAGGAGACCGGTGACCTGAAGGCATTGGAGCTAAAGGCAATGGCAGACCAGTTGGCTTAAGCGCAGCTGTAGGAAGTGGTGCGCTCCCGGTTTGAAAACTCATTGAAGCTCACTGTCAAGCTTGGACCTATACTCAGTCAAGCTTGAGGTGGGATTCAAGTGAGCTACAAGAAGATCCTCTAAGCTCAATGACCTGTTTTCCTCAAGCCATTGCAAGCTGATCATGAAGGTATCCAGCCGAGTGTGAGCGAAGAATAAAGTCACTCAACAAGACGGCTTCTAGTGTGAGGTGATTGTGGAGTGAGCTGAGGTATCTCCTCAGCCAAGTTGGTATCATAATGAAGAGGTTGCAATGGGGGTTCAATGGGGGTTCAAGCATCAAGTCTGAAGAAGATGGAGATGCTTCCCACAAGGTTTATCATGGAGCTTAGTATGTGCTCACTTTCAGGCTTCGACCTTCCCAATACTCGGTCTCAAGCTTGAGGGGGAGTGTTAGTGAGCTTGATTGATAAGAGAAGGAGCTTAAGAGCTCAGCAAGTGAGGATTCAAGTGGATAGTTCAGAGCAGCCACTCCTCACCATCTAAACAAGGGAGTAAACCGGCCTTATCTATTTCAATATGTCTTTGATAGGTTTATCTCTTGAGAACTGATACACTTGTGGAATGATGTATCAGGTACCTTACTTGGATGCTCAATGAGATGAGAAGGAGCTAAGCGTGTAGTCTAACCTGATGGAGAAGAAAAGAAGCAATGAGAGAAGGGAATACACAAGCCAGTCCAAAGAAGAGGTCCGAGAAGGAGTGGTGATGTGCAACGAAGTGATGATCAACATTGCATCACGTGAAGAGGCCATGATCCAGGGTCTTTGTGTCCATCATATTGATCCTAGGACACAAAGACCCACTGGCCAATCCCCAAGCCTTGGAGGCTCTACTCTTTTTCCCTCATCAAGGTTGTGTCCCAAAAGGGGTTTTCCTTGGTGAGGTTTTTAATGAGGGAGTTCTTCAAGGTTCTAAGCTTGACTTAGGATCACCTAGAGTCAAGCTTGAGGGGGAGTGTTTACTTGAAGAAAGAAATGGAGCCAAAGGAGGAGTTGGGTTGAGTTTGAGTCTTGTGCAAGAATAGGACAAGTCTTCCAGAGATTGTCTGTCAGGCTTTAGGAGTGTTCTGGAAGGACTTCAGAGGAGTCTAAGAGTGCTATGAAGCCTGTGCAAACATAGGGTCAAGTCCATGAGGGACTTAGACACCGTTTGGAGATAGTTGGATGTTGGTGCAAAAATAGGGTGATCCGAGGTTCAGGCGGTACGGACGGTACGGACGGACCGTGCAAACTTAGGGAAACCCAAACCAAGTCAGGTTAAACCATTGGAGAAGCTTGGATGGGTTGTGCAAAAATAGGGCAAGGTACGGACAGGCGGTCCGTACCTTTGACCGTACTTCACCCGGAATCAACTAGAACATGTGCAAACTTAAGGCAATGGCTGATCAGAATATGTGCAAACTTTGGGCACTGGTTTAAGCTTACAATCAGGCGACCTTATCCACTTGTGAGCTGGAGTGAGCTGTAAAGTGGATGCACCCTTGACACTGTATCTTGTCTAATACATGGGCGCCTATGAGGAACCAATGGGAAGCCAGCCCTTGCCTTGACCAGTTTGAATAAACCAATCAGCATCCATCACCAAGATTCAGCCAACACTCCATCCTAGCCTTCCATCCTTCAAGTCATGTTTCAGCCATTAGATTTAGGTTTATGATTTGCATCTTGTAAGAGCTTATATAAACTCATGATTGGCGATTTGTAATGGCTAAGTGAGTAAGGGGATTTCCCTTCTCCTTCATAATACAAAGTGTTCTTGGATCAGAATCCCTTAATCTCTCCCTTTCTATTACATTAATCTTGCAATCTCTCTTATTCTCTTGTTTCTGATCTGAGTAAACACTTGTTCATCAGACTTCTCCTTCATTCATTTCAAGCTCTCATCTTGCCTAAATGGCTTTGTTCAACACACCACAATCTGAATCTCTAAAACATTTTAGTAAGCACCAAAGATTCATCACTGGAACATGGTTAAGAGGATCCTAAGGTACCTAAGAGAGGCGCCTGGTCAAGGAGTCTGGATGGGATGTAATGGCAACATTGAAGTAGTGGGATATTGTGATGCTGATTGGGCAGGAGATAGAGTGGATAGGAGATCAACTACTGGGTATTGCACTTTCATTGGAGGCAATTTAGTGACCTGGAAAGCAGGAAGCAGAAAGCAGTTTCATGTTCTAGTGCTGAAGCAGAATATAGAGCCATGAGGAAGCTTACAAGTGAATTGATATGGATCAAGGGGCTGCTTAAAGACTTGGGGATTGAGGCTACAACTCCAATCACTATGCACTGTGATAACCAAGCTGCTATACACATTGCCAACAACTCAGTCTTCCATGAGAGGACTAAGCACATTGAAGTGGATTGTCATAAGGTAAGGCAGGCTGTGGAACAAAATATTATCCTCCCATGCTACACAAAAAGTGAAGATCAGTTGGCTGATATCTTCACCAAGGCTGCAAGTACTAAGGTTTGCGAGTTCATACTTCCCAAGTTAGGACTCATGGATCTCTCATCAAACTGATCCTCTAGCAATGAGGTGTTCTACTCTTTTCCCTTGGCTTGGTTTTTATCCCAAGTGGTTTTTTCCCAAGCTAAGGTTTTAATAAGGGAATGCTTCATGGTTTCCAAGCTTGACTAGTTCCTATATCAAGCTTGAGAGGGAGTGTTCACATGAAGAATATATTGATGAGAGGATGCAATAAGGAGTATGAGGGAAACAAGTAGGCTTGGATAAGTCAAAGAATCAAGGTGCCTTGGTACACAGGGCTGGCCGTACAACCTAAGTGTTCTTGTGTGCCTTGCAAGGCAAGGTGAAGAGGAGTGATCCGGAAATGCAACAAGGAAGAGCCTCTTGCCATTCCTTAGACAGTTTGAATAGTGGAGAAGGCAAATCACGTGTGGGCAAGAGGCTGTGGTCTTTGGGAATGTTAGGAGAGGTCACTTTCACTCTGATCCGCGGCAGTAGAGTAGTTGGGACAGAGGGAACACTGATCCGAGACAGTTGGGGCAGTAGGGACAGTTTGGACTCAAATTCAACTTTTTATCTTATTTTGATTCCCTTACTAGTTTAATATTATCCTAGGATATTTGTTTTGCCTATTTATGTAACACTCTTGCAAGGTAAATGAATCAAGGAATAAGTTTCCTCATTTCTTACTCTCTTTCTCTCGTAAGATCACTCTCTCTTTCTCCATGTTCTTCATCTAAATACTCAGTCTCTCTAAAATCTCATTATGTTGAATAAGTTATTCCACTTTCTAATCAGGATATCCATGTTTAGCATGGTTGGACATATGGCAAGTTCTTCAAGCTTCTAATCAAACCAGGATGAATCACTATGTAAAAAGCTTTATTTGGAACCATTAATCAATAGAGAGTATTTCACGAAGTTGAATAAATCCCATAGGAGTTATGTTGAATAAGTTATTTCACTTTCTAATCAGGATATCCATGTTTAGCATGTTTGGACATATGGCAAGTTCTTCAAGTTTCTAATCAAACCACGATGAATCAGTATGTAAGAAGTTTGATTTGGAACCATTGAATCAGTGGAAAGTCTCCATGAAGTTGAATAAATCCCATAGGAGTTATGTTGAAGAAGTTATTCCACTTTCTAATCAGGATATCCATGTTTAGCCTGTTTGGGCATATGGCAAGTTCTTCAAGCTCCTAATAAAACCAGGATGAATCACTGTGTAAGAAGCTTGATTTGGAACCATTATTCAGTAGAGAGTATCCATGAAGTTGAATAATTCCCAAAGGAGTTATGTTTAAGAAGTTATTTCACATCCTAATCAGGATATCCATGTTTAGCATGTTTGGACATATGGCAAGTTCTTCAAGCTTCTAATCAAACCAGGATGAATCACTGTAAAAAAATCTTGATTTGGAACCATTAATAAGTGGATAGCCTTTCATGAAGTTGAATAAATCTCATAGTAGATATGTTGAATAAGTTTTTCCATTTTCTAATCAGGATATCCATGTTTAACCAGTTTGGACATATGGCAAGTTCTTCAAGCTTCTAATCAAACCACGATGAATCAATATGTAAAAAGTTTGATTTGGAACCACTAATCAGTGGAGAGGCTCCATGAAGTTTAATAAATCCCAAAGGAGTTATGTTTAAGAAGTTATTCCACTTTCTAATCAGGATATCCATGTTTAGCCTATCTGGACATATGATAAGTTTTTTAAGCTTCTAATAAAACCATGATGAATCACTATGTAAGAAGCTTGATTTGGAACCATTAATAAGTGGAGAGTCTCCATGAAGTTGAATAAATCCCAAAGGAGTTATGTTTAAGAAGTTATTCCACTTTCTAAACAGGATATCCATGTTTAGGTTTTTTGGACATATGGCAAGTTCTTCAAGCTTCTAATCAAACCAGGATAAATCACTATGTAAAAAGCTTGATTCGGAACCATTAATCAGTGGAGAGTCTTTCATGAAGTTGAATAAATGTTATAGGAGTTATGTTGAATAATTTATTCCACTTTCTAATCAAGATATCCATGTTTAGCCTGTTGGGACATATGGCAAGTTCTCCAACCTCCTAATCAAACCAGGATGAATTACTATGTAAAAAGCTTAATTTGGAACCATTAATCAGTGGAGAGTCTCCATGGAATTGAATAAATCCCAAAGGAGTTATGTTTTAGAAGTTATTCCACTTTCTAGTCAGGATATCCATATTTAGCTTTTTTGGACATATGGCAAGTTCTTCAAGCTTCTAATCGAACCAGGATGAATCAGTATGTAAAAAGCTTGATTTTGAACCATTAATCAGTGGAAAGTCTTCCATAAAGTTGAATAAATCTCATAGGAGTTATGTTGAATAAGTTATTCCACTTTCTAATCAGGATATTCATGTTTAGCCTGTTTGGACATATGGCAAGTTCTTCAAGGTTCTAATCAAACCAGGATGAATCACTATGTAAAAAGCTTTATTCGGAACCATTAATCAATAGAGAGTCTTTCATGAAGTTGAATAAATCCCATAGGAGTTATGTTGAAGAAGTTATTCCACTTTCTAGTCAGGATATTATGTTTAGCCTGTTTGGACATATGGCAAGTTCTTCATGCTTCTAATAAAACCAGGATGAATCACTATGAATCAATCAAAAGTCAAGCTGGACGTGGATAAGCTTTTGTACAAGTGGGAACAAGTGGGGAAGCTTCTAGATAAGTGGAATTTGAATTAAAGTAGATCTGCTACAAATAGAGTTGTTGGGTCAGAATGCACCCTTTTATCCAGTGTGTTGTTGGTTTCCTCTCTCTCTCATCTTTGCTTTTAAATATGTTGTAAACAACCAGATATTAATTAAGGAAACAAATCCTTCTTTACTCTCTCTCTATTCGAACTCTCTTCTCTCACACAGATTCCACACACACTCTCTCTCTTGTTCTTCTTCTTATTCTTCATAAACTTACATGGTATCAGAGCTTATTCTCCTGATAACCTCATTTCCTTCCGCAAAGATACTCTAAATCACTTACTCTTGACCTTAATCGGTTTACCTTCTCAAATCTGTTTCAAAATTTCTTTTGTCCATTGGATAATAGAAACTGTTCTTGAGAGTTCTTAAGGTTCTTACTGTGTTTCAGGAAGTGTTCACTCTGTTCTGTCCATTTTTACTCCTATTATAGCTAATCATCCTTACTAAGTCTCATCCGGGTTTGAAAATTTTCAAATATTTTCTCAAACATCTTTGGCGCATACCTCTCTTCAAAGTAAAAGATGGAGCAGCACAGACCAGTCCACATTCTAGTTGTTCTCAAGGGAGCAAACTACATTACTTGGTCAAGACTGACCAAGACAGCCCTTGGAGGAAGAGGCTTATGGGAGCACATCACTTCAAGTGAGGCACCAAAGCAAATCACCCAAGGAGAAGATGGCAAGGAGGTTGTAGTGACAGATGAAGGAAAGTGGGGTCAGGAAGACCTCATGGTGCTGTCTGCCTTGCAAAGCTCATTTGATACTCCTATCATGGAGTCTTACTCACACTGTGAGACAGCCAAGCAGCTATGGGACACCTTGCACAAGGTGTATGGTAACACTTCAAACCTAACCAGGATCTTTGAAGTGAAGAGAGCCATCAACAACCTACACCAAGAATAGATGGATCTCACAAAGCACTTGGGGAAGTACAGCCAGCTATGGTCTGAACTTGAGATGCTAAGGCCAAGTACCACTGACCCTAACACACTTGAGGAGAGGCGTGAGCAAGACAAGGTCTTTGGACTCCTTCTCACACTGAACTATAGCTTCAGCGATCTTCTTAAGCACATACAGAGGTCCAAGGAGCTTCCAAGCTATGATGATGTGTGTGCACAACTCCAAAAGAAGCTAGGCTCAAATGGTCTGTTTGGGGGAAAGGAGGATCTCTCTATGGCACACAAGGCTGAGAAGATTGATGTGGGCTCAGCCAACAAAGCCTATTTCAAGCCGCGAGGAGGAGGAGACAAGTTTGTGACTTGTGAGCATTGCAAGAGGCAAGGCCACTCCAAGAACAGCTGTTGGATTCTTCATCCTCACCTCAGACCAGCCTCAGCAAACAAGTACCCTCAAGCTAGAGTACATGAATCAAGAGCAATTGAGTCCACATGACCAAACAACATGCGCATGGGAGAAGATGGTAGAGCCATGGTTTCAACCTCAAACACTGGTGGATCCACATCTCATGCCCTGTCTCAACCATCCCAAGATGATGCCTTCCTCCGCAAGTCAGACATTGAGGCCTTGATCAAAGCTCTCAATGCAAATTCTGGTAACACTAAGAGTAATATTTTAAATGCATTCTCTAGTGCTAAACCTTTGATTATTGACTCAGGAGCATCTCATCACATGATTAAGGATTCTAGTCTTATTAGCAATGTAGAACATGCCCTAGGAAGTGTAGTTATTGCTAATGGAGATAGGATACCAATTAAAGGCATAGGAAACTTGAAACTATTTGAAAAAGAATCTAAAGCTTTCTATATGCCTACATTCACATCTAACTTGATATCTGTTAAAAAGGCAACTATTGATCTTAATTGCAATGTTATCTTTAGTCCTGATGATGTTTACTTTCAGGATATTGAGACTAGTAAGATGCTTGGAAAAGGTGTGAGCAAGGGAGACTTGTATTTGCTTGAAGACACCAATCTGAGTTCTGATTTATCTTATGTGTTTAATTCTGCCCCTGTTATTGCTTCTGATGTTCTATGGCATGCTAGATTAGGTCATCCTCACTCTAGGGCTTTAGGACTAATGTTGCCTTCTATTTCCTTTAAAAATGATAGCTGTGAAGCATGTATCCTTGGAAAACATTACAAGACAGCATTTCCTAAATCAAGTACTATTTATGAGCATTGTTTTGATTTAGTTCATTCAAATGTTTGGACTGCTTCTTGTGTTTCTAGAGAAAATCACAAGTATTATGTCACCTTTATTGATGAAAAATCTAAGTATACTTGGCTAACATTAATAAAATCCAAAGATAGAGTGTTAGAAGCACTTGTGAACTTTCAAAGCTATGTTATTAATCACTTTAATGCCAAGATCAAAGTATTTATGTCAGACAATGGTGGAGAATACACAAGTCATGCCTTCAAAAACCACTTAGCCAAGCATGGGATTATCGATCAAACAAGCTTCCCATACACACCTCAACAAAATGGAGTGGATGAGAGAAAGAATCGCCATCTTATGGAAGTGGCTAGAAGCATGATGTTTCATACAAATGTTCCAAAGAGGTTTTGGGGAGATGATGTGGTAGCTGCATGCTATCTTATCAATAGAACACCTACAAGGGTCCTCCATGATGTCTCTCCCTATGAGGTATTAACTAAATCCAGACCCTCCATTGATCACTTGCGTGTGTTTGGGTGCACTTGCTTTATCTTGATTCCAGGTGAACAAAGGAATAAACTAGAAGCCAATAGTATCAAGGCAATCTTTATTGGTTATTCAGCAAACCAGAAGGGCTGCAAATGCTATGTACCAGATACAAGGAGAGTCATGGTCTCAATGGATGTGAAATTTGTTGAGTCCAAGGGATATTATGACGAGAAAAGTTGGGACAACTTAAAGGATCTCACTCATGCTCCTTCAGACCGGACCAATAACCTAAGGATCATCCTAGAAAGCCTTTGTATTAGCCAGCCAAATGAGAGAACATGAACTCAACCACCTCCAGCTCCTCCAGCTCCAGCTCCAGCTACTCCAATAGCTGAACCAGTTCTCGACACATCCCACCTTGATCCTGAAGGGGGCAGTGAATCAGAACAAGCAAGTTCTGAAACTAAAACTCATGATCAAGATGGGCAAGAAGAACAATATGATGAGGCTGAGCAACAACTAGAAGATGGATATGGTCAACAAGTAGCAGAACAAGAAGCTGAAGTCCAAACTCTAAGAAGAAGCACTAGGATCAGACATGGACCAGAACACTGGAAGAACACAAGGGTGTACTTCAATGCCAATGCCAATGTTTAGCATGTTTGGACATATGACAAGTTCTTCAAGCTTCTAATCAAATCAGGATGAATCACTATGTAAAAAGATTTCTTTGGAACCATTAATCAATAGAGAGTCTTTCATGAAGTTGAATAAAGCCCATAGGAGTTATGTTGAAGAAGTTATTCCACTTTCTAATCAGGATATTCATGTTTAGCCGGTTTGGACATATGGCAAGTTCTTCAAGCTTCTAATCAAACCAGGATGAATCACTATGTAAAAATCTTTATTTGGAACCATTAATCAATACAGAGTCTTTCATGAAGTTGAATAAAGCTCATAGTAGTTATGTTGGAGAAGTTATTCCACTTTCTAATCAGGATATCCATGTTTAGCTTGTTTGGACATTTGGCAAGTTCTTCATGCTTCTAAACAAACCAAGATGAATCACTATGTAAGAATCTTGATTTGGAACCATTATTCAGTGGAGAGTATCCATGAAGTTGAATCAATCCCAAAGGAGTTACGTTTAAGAAGTTATTCCACTTTCTAATCAGGATATCCATGTTTAGCCTGTTTGGACATAGGGCAAGTTCTTCAAGCTTCTAATCAAACCAGGATGAATCACTATGTAAGAAGATTAATTTGGAACCATTATTCAGTGGGGAGTATCCATGAAGTTGAATAAATCCCAAAGGAGTTATGTTTTAGAAGTTATTCAACTTTCTAATCATGATATCCACGTTTAGCCTGTTTGGACATATGACAAGTTCTTCAAGCTCCTAATCAAACCAGGATGAATCACTATGTAAGAAGATTGATTTGGAACCATTATTTAGCAGAGAGTCTCCATGAAGTTGAATAAATCCCAAAGAAGTTATGTATAAGAAGTTATTCCACTTTCTAATTAGGATATCCATGTTTAGCATGTTTGGACATATGTCAAGTTCTTCAAGCTGATGATCAAACCAGGATGAATCACTATGTAAAAATCCTGATTTGGAACCATTAATCAATGGAGAGTCTTTCATGAAGTTGAATAAATCCCATAGGAGTTATGTTTAAGAAGTTATTCCACTTTCTAATCAGGATATCCATGTTTAGCCTGTTTGGACATATGGCAAGTTCTTCATGTTTCTAAACAAACCAAGATCAATCACTATGTAAGAAGCTTGATTTGGAACCATTATTAAGTGGAGAGTATCCATGAAGTTGAATCAATCCCAGAGGAGTTATGTTGACGAAGTTATTCCACTTCCTAATCAGGATATCCATGTTTAGCCTGTTTGGACATATGGCAAGTTCTTCAAGCTTCTAATCAAACCAGGATGAATCACTATGTAAGAAGCTTGATTTGGAACTATTATTAAGTGGAGAGTATCCATGAAGTTGAATAAATGCCAAAGGAGTTATGTTTAAGAAGTTATTCCACTTTCTAATTAGGATATCCATGTTTAGCATGTTTGGACATATGCCAAGTTCTTCAAGCTTCTAATCAAACCAGGATGAATTACTATGTAAGAAGCTTGATTTGGAACCATTAATCAATGGAAAGTCTTTCATGAAGTTGAATAAATCCCATATGAGTTAATTTGAAGAAGTTATTCCACTTTCTAATCAGGATATCCATGTTTAGCATGTTTGAACATAAAACAAGTTCTTCAAGCTTCTAAGCAAACCATGATGAATCACTATGTAAGAAGCTTGATTTAAAACCATTAATCAGTGGAGAGTCTCCATGAAGTTGAATAAATCCCAAAGGAGTTATGTTTAAGAAGTTATTCCACTTTCTAATTAGGATATCCATGTTTAGCTTTTTTGGACATATGGCAAGTTCTTCAAGCTTCTAATCAAACCAGGATGAATCACTATGTAAAAAGCTAGATTTGGAACCATTAATCAGTGGAGAGTCTTTCATGAAGTTGAATAAATCTCATTGGAGTTATGTTGAAGAAGTTATTCCACTTTCTAATCAGGATATTCATGTTTAGCCGGTTTGGACATATGGCAAGTTCTTCAAGCTTCTAATCAAACCAGGATGAATCACTATGTAAAAATCTTTATTTGGAACCATTAATCAATACAGAGTCTTTCATGAAGTTGAATAAAGCTCATAGTAGTTATGTTGGAGAAGTTATTCCACTTTCTGATCAGGATATCCATGTTTAGCCTGTTTGGACATTTGGCAAGTTCTTCATGCTTCTAAACAAACCAAGATGAATCACTATGTAAGAATCTTGATTTGGAACCATTATTCAGTGGAGAGTATCCATGAAGTTGAATCAATCCCAAAGGAGTTACGTTTAAGAAGTTATTCCACTTTCTAATCAGGATATCCATGTTTAGCCTGTTTGGACATAGGGCAAGTTCTTCAAGCTTCTAATCAAACCAGGATGAATCACTATGTAAGAAGATTAATTTGGAACCATTATTCAGTGGGGAGTATCCATGAAGTTGAATAAATCCCAAAGGAGTTATGTTTTAGAAGTTATTCAACTTTCTAATCATGATATCCATGTTTAGCCTGTTTGGACATATGACAAGTTCTTCAAGCTCCTAATCAAACCAGGATGAATCACTATGTAAGAAGATTGATTTGGAACCATTATTTAGCAGAGAGTATCCATGAAGTTGAATAAATCCCAAAGAAGTTATGTATAAGAAGTTATTCCACTTTCTAATTAGGATATCCATGTTTAGCATGTTTGGACATATGTCAAGTTCTTCAAGCTGATAATCAAACCAGGATGAATCACTATGTAAAAATCCTGATTTGGAACCATTAATCAATGGAGAGTCTTTCATGAAGTTGAATAAATCCCATAGGAGTTATGTCTAATCAGGATATCCATGTTTAGCCTGTTTGGACATATGGCAAGTTCTTCATGTTTCTAAACAAACCAAGATCAATCACTATGTAAGAAGCTTGATTTGGAACCATTATTAAGTGGAGAGTATCCATGAAGTTGAATCAATCCCAGAGGAGTTATGTTGACGAAGTTATTCCACTTTCTAATGAGGATATCCATGTTTATCCCGTTTGGACATATGGCAAGTTTTTCAAGCTTCTAATCAAACCAGGATGAATCACTATGTAAGAAGCTTGATTTGGAATTATTATTAAGTGGAGAGTATCCATGAAGTTGAATAAATGCCAAAGGAGTTATGTTTAAGAAGTTATTCCACTTTCTAATTAGGATATCCATGTTTAGCCTGTTTGGACATATGCCAAGTCTTCAAGCTTCTAATCAAACCAGGATGAATTACTATGTAAGAAGCTTGATTTGGAACCATTAATCAATGGAAAGTCTTTCATGAAGTTGAATAAATCCCATATGAGTTAATTTGAAGAAGTTATTCCACTTTCTAATCAGGATATCCATGTTTAGCATGTTTGAACATAAAACAAGTTCTTCAAGCTTCTAATCAAACCATGATGAATCACTATGTAAGAAGCTTGATTTAAAACCATTAATCAGTGGAGAGTCTCCATGAAGTTGAATAAATCCCAAAGGAGTTATGTTTAAGAAGTTATTCCACTTTCTAATTAGGATATCCATGTTTAGCTTTTTTGGACATATGGCAAGTTCTTCAAGCTTCTAATCAAACCAGGATGAATCACTATGTAAAAAGCTTGATTTGGAACCATTAATCAGGGGAGAGTCTTTCATGAAGTTGAATAAATCTCATAGGAGTTATGTTGAATAAGTTATTCCACTTTCTAATCAAGATATCCATGTTTAGCCATTTGGACATATTGCAAGTTCCTTAAGCTTCTAATCAAACCAGAATGAATCACTATGTAAAAAGTATGATTTGGAACTATTAATCAATGGAGAGTCTTTCATGAAGTTGAATAAATCCCAAAGGAGTTATGTTTAAGAAGTTATTCCACTTTCTAATCAGGATATCCACGTTTAACATGTTTGGACATATGGCAAGTTTTTCAAGCTTCTACTCAAACCAGGATGAATCAATATGTAAAAAGCTTTATTTGGAACAATTAATAAGTGTAGAGTTTTTCATGAAGTTGAAAAAATCTCATAGGAGTTATGTTGAATAAGTTATTCCACTTTCTAATCAGGATATCCATGTTTAGCATGTTTGGTCATATGACAAGTTCTTCAAGCTTCTAATCAAACCACGATGAAGTACTATGTAAAAAGGTTAATTTGGAACCATTAATCAGTGGAGAGTCTCCATGAAGTTGATTAAATCCCAAAGGAGTTATGTTTTAGAAGCTATTCCACTTTCTAATCAAGATATCCATATTTAGCTTTTTTGGACATATGGCAAGTTCTTCAAGCTTCTTATCAAACCAGGATGAATCACTATGTAAAAAACTTGATTTTGAACCATTAATCAGTGGAGAGTCTTTCATTAAGTTGAATAAATCTCATAGGAGTTATGTTGAATAAGTTTTTCCACTTTCTAATCAAGATATCCATGTTTATCATGTTTGGACATATGGCAAGTTATTCAAGCTCCTAATCAAACCAGGATGAATCACTATGTAAAAAGCTTGATTTGGAACCATTAATCAATGGAGAGTGCTTTATGAAGTTGAATAAATACCATAGGAGTTATGTTGAATAAGTTATTCCACTTTCTAATCAAGATATCCATGTTTAGCCTCTTTGGACATATGGCAAGTTCGTCAAGCTTCTAATCAAACCATGATGAATTACTATGTAAGAATCTTAATTTGGAACCATTAATCAGTGGTGAGTCTCCATGAAGTTGAATAAATCCCAAAGGATTTATGTTTTAGAAGTTATTCCACTTTCTAATCAGGATTTCCATATTTAGCTTTTTTGTACATATAGCAAGTTCTTCAAGCTTCTAATCAAACCATGATGAATCACTATGTAAAAAGCTTGATTTTGAACCATTAATCAGTGGAGAGTCTTTCATAAAGTTGAATAAATCTCATAGGAGTTATGTTGAATAAGTTATTCCACTTTCTAATCAGGATATCCATGTTTCGCCTGTTTGGACATATGGGAAGTTCTTCAAGCTTCTAATCAAACCAGGATAAATCACTATGTAAAAACTTTATTTGGAACCATTAATCAATGGAGAGTCTTTCATAAAGTTGAATAAATCCTTTAGGAGTTATATTGAAGAAGTTATTCTACTTTCTAATCAGGATATCCATGTGATGAATCCCTTGTGAGGAGATCTTTTTTGTCCCTGATTCTATGAAGGATGATCTTATGGTTTGAGAGAGAAAGGGGTTGATTTTAGTGATGATTGATGGTTTGAATGGATGATCTTCAGAGATGATCTATGGAATGATCAAATCTTGTGTAGAATTGTCTAGATCAAGGGAATGAACTCTGTTTTTGACCAAAGACAGGTTGCTTGCAGAGAATGAACTCCTAGCAATCTATGTTCAAGGATGAACAAAGGATTCATAAGTTTAGAGAGATTTTTTGATAAAAAGAGTGAATAATAGTTTCTGAAACAAAGGAGAGTTTAAGTAGAGAAGAAGAAATTGAAAAGTCCTAAAATTGTAGAAAAATATGAAAAACTTAATTAAAACTAAATGGGTTGACATCACTAACCCCCCTGTACAACTTAAACCAACTTTATTTCCACCCAAACGTATATACTCACTGGCCAACCCCCTAAACTAATAAATTTCATCACTTATCCACCATATACGGCCAATGCACGTTAATTACGTTGACAAACAAAAATTGCGATTAGTGAAATTGATTGCCCAATAACCCACCCGACTTAAATTTAATCCACCCTAACCAGTTTCTATCTCAAACCAACATAACCCAAAATAAAAGGATTAGAAGTTAGGGTTGTCGTTAAAAAAGTAAGGGTTCGTCGTGAGTTAAAAAAGTGAGAGTTTTGAGGCTTTTCGTTTGTGAATCTTGAGCGATGGAGGATGAAGATGGAAATCATATGATTAAGATTCCTTTTGTTTCTCCGGAGAAGACGTATGAGGAACACGAGGAGTTTGAGATAAAGAACCCTATGAAGGAGAACATGGAAGACAAAGAAGATATGAACGAGGTAAGAAATTATGATGAAGTCGAAGCAGTTAAGAACGACGAAATCAGTTATGGTGTTGCCAAAGCAGATGGAAACGATGGAATTGCTGAAGAAGAAGAAGAGGAAGAAGAGCTTGAAGAACGTTATGAGCATGAAATAGAGCAATCAGTGGCTGACTTTGTGGATGAAGAGTTCGTTGGTCGAAATACTATTCCTGAAAGCTCTGATGAAGAGGAAGATGATTTTCATACGAGGGATAAAAGACGCAAGAAGAAATCCGATGACAAGTTAGATGTTGGAGCTACTTTTTGGTCGGGTTTTGAGTTCAAAGAGGCTGTCTTGGATTATGCTTTGAACAAAGGTAGAAACATTCAACAAGAAAGATGGGATAAAACAAAGCTGAGCTTTAAGTGTGGTATCGTAGGAAAATGCAAATGGAGGGTTTATTGCTCGTATGATAAGACAAGTCAGAAGTGGATAGTGAAGACTAGGTATAGGTATCATAGCTGCACACCTAATGGGAATTGTAAGCTTCTTAAAAGCCCGATTATAGCTAGATTGTTTCTCGATAAATTGAGAGAAAACAGTGCTCTGATGCCAGAGAAGATTCAAGAACAGATTAAAGAAACTTGGAAACTGATACCATCTAGAAATCAATGCCAAAGAGGAAGAACACTAGCATTGAAATGGCTTGAAAAAGAGTATGCAGATCAGTTTCCTCACCTCAGAGGTTATGTGAAAGAAATTGAGAAGACTAACCCGGGTTCGAGTGTATTTCTTGATACTGTCCCTAATGCTGCTGGAGAGGATGTATTTGATCGGTTTTATGTTTGCTTTGAAATTCTTAGAAGGTGTTGGAGAGGGTCTTGTCGTCCGATCATAGGGCTTGATGGCACGTTCTTAAAAGTCGCAGTGAAAGGTATTTTACTAACTGCTGTAGGACATGATGGTAATAATCAAATATACCCTTTCGCTTGGGCTGTGGTACAATCTGAAAATACAGATAACTGGCTTTGGTTTATCAAACGGCTGAGGTTTGATTTGAGTCTTGGAGATGGCAGCAAATATGTCCTCATATCTGATAGCTCCAAGGTTAGTGCTTATTATAAATTATTTTCATTCAGAGTGTTAAAACAATCTAACAATCTCTCATGTAACAGGGACTGATAAGCGCTATCAAATCTGAGTTACCAAAGGCGGAACACAGACGATGTGTGAAGCATATTGTAGAAAATCTGAAGAAGAAGCACAAAAATAAAGAGCTTTTGAAACCAATGGTGTGGAATCTAGCTTGGAGTTACAATACTACACAATACAAAGAGCAACTCCAGAAGATGAAAGACTATAGCATGTCTTTGTATGAAGATGTGATGAAGGAGGAACCGAAGACTTGGTCT
>MU107955.1:0-21939 GCA_012274485.2 Sinapis alba
AAAATGGAATAACAACATACACTAATGTTTCTTGCATTTACATGTTGAATTGAACATATTTGCCACAAATATTAACAAAAAAATAATATATGGATAGATTGCTATACTTGATGTTTCAAAACCAAATTAATCGTTCAAGACAATATTCTATAAATTACTAGAGTGCAAATGAACGATTTACACAGTAAACTGATATAGACAAAACTTTTTTTTAAAAAAAACAAGACAAAACTCATCTATTTTATCACACTACCAACCAAATGAACATACAAAATAGTTACAAAAGTTTATATTTACACAAAAAAAAAATCAAATCCCGCGCGTAGCGCGGGCCGACCCTAGTCAGTTAATAAACCAAACTGTTTTTAAAAAGAATTATAAATTTATTTATTTTTTAAATTCTAAAACATAATTCAGGTGTCAAATTTTTTTTGGTCATGAGACAAGACTCAGACAACACGTATAAAATGGGATTAATTTGGGCTAAGGTGAAAATTTACAAGATTAAACACGGCCCGTTTATATAATTCACCCGTACCGCAATGTTCTCAATGGTACGAATCGAAGAGTTGAACAGAGAAACGGAGAAGAGGAAATGGCAGGCGGAAGCGGCGGTGGAGCAGCAGGAGCATCGGCGGATCTTCACTCCGCAGCGAGATCCGGTGATTTAGCAGCAGTTCAGTTAATTATAAGCTCTAATCCTCTGGCTGTCAATTCTAGGGATAAACATTCTCGGACTCCGTATCCTTTTTCTTCGTCTCCGAGTTGTATTTGCCGATTGTTCTTCGCTATGGGCTTAGTTAGGGCTTATCTCGAGATTCTTGCTTGCTGAAACATTGGCTTCATCTATATCACATGTCACTGTATTGTATGATTCATTGATTGTGCTGTGTATAGCTTGTTTTGGATCTCGATGCTTAACGTTTGCGTTGGCTGTGAAAACTTAAGAATGGCTAAGTTTCAAGCAATTTTGTTCGTAGATTATAGCTAAGAGAAAGGATATATTCGTTCTACTTTCATGCTTCTTTGCTACGGCATTATTATTAGTTAGCGCTCATCTCGAGCTTCTTGGTTGTGCCATAGGTCACTGCATTGTACTCCGTTTACATGTTTTGATTTGGTTGTTAAGGGAATGGCTAAGTTTTAAGCAATTTTGTTCGTAGATTGTAACTAGAGCAAATGATAGATTCGTTCTACTATTCATGTTTCTTTGTCCTTAACATGGTGATCTCGTGGAGCAATAGATTACACTTGGCAGCATGGGCAGGACACAACGAGGTCGTGAGCTACTTATGTAAGAACAAAGCTGATGTTGGTGCTGCAGCAGTGGACGATATGGGTGCAATCCACTTTGCTTCTCAAAAGGGACACTTGGAAGTTGTGAGAACTCTTCTCTCCGTTGGGGTTTCTTTGAAATCCATCACTCGAAAGGGACTTACACCTCTTCACTACGCTGCTCAAGGTTCTCACTTGGACCTCGTTAAGTACTTGGTTAAGAAAGGAGCTAATGTCAGAGCTACAACAAAGGCTGGGAAGAATCCAGCGGATGTTGCGGGTAACCCTGAAACCCAAAACTTCCTTGAAGAATGCGAAGAGCAAGCGAGGAAAGATAAAGTGAAGAACAGTCAGAAAAAAACTGAAGTGAAACCAGAGAGTTCTAATGTTGAAGAAGGTAACAAGGATTTGAAGAGAAAGGATAGTGAGGATGGAAACGAAGAGAAGGAAGAGAAAGAAGAAGCTTCTTCGAAAGCGAAGAAGCCAAAAGTTGTTCTTCGTCATCTTCAAGAGGAGGCTGATGACACAGAAGCTGATCAAGAAGAAGAAACTAATCCATCAGAAGTGTCTACTTGAAATGAGTTGTAACATCCATCATATGATATAATTAAGAGATTTCACCAAGTGATCCGTATAAGTTTGTAGAAGAATCTATCAGTTTCTTTTAGCTGTTTAATCAAAACAATCATCAAATTCTAAAGCTGTTCTCTGCATTGCTTTCTTTTGCTGTAAATGATTTTAAAATTACATCACACAACTCTTTACATGTGTTTCTTCTAAGCCTTTGGAAAAAGAATTTTCAGGTACTGTGTAGCCATCCATCCGAGAATGTAGAAGTAGACAATAACCAAACACGCACGCTTCACTTGTACCAAGAGATTCACCTTCGAAAGCTGGCTCTTAACCGAACAACAAGCTCGAGGGAACCAAGATTTTGCATTACTTAAGATCCGGACTATGAAGACTGTGATTATGGAGGTTGAGAAGCCAGAAACAATGCCAGCGATCACATCATATCTCCAGTACTTTGGTCTTCCTTTTCCACCGAACCACGACTGTAATAACTTAGAGACTCTACAGAACAAAAAACAAATGAAAAAATAATCAAACTTGGCGAATAACAGTGTCAAGACAAGACAAGAGATTACTCTGTCTTGATGATAAGATTGAAACTCCACACTAATACTAATGAAAGAAAGCATATGAACTTACAAAACGGCGTATTGTTTAAAAATGTCGGTGAAAGAAAGATCATTTGCTTGGCAACCGAAAAAACCGTTCTGATAAAGCTTGATTTTTGGAATCCCTAATGTGTACCAGCAATCGTAAGTCTCATTAACCTGGAGAAACAAAAAGTAGACTCATAATAAGCAGATGAACTTAATATCTGGTTCTAAGAATCTTGATGAGTAAAAGAACTTGCCTTGAAGTTATCTTTGGTAAGCAAAGCAGCACCAAAGTTAGGTCTGCACTCAGGAGGAAGGGCTTCATTAGGTGCTTCTGAGAAGGCTAGCCTTGTTTGACCCATTAAGTAATCTGTATACTCTACCTGTGAATGTGAATGGCGTTTGATGAGCAAAGTAAACTATACATTATAAACGCTAAGGAGCTCAACTCTTCCGCAGTGCTCAACAGATTTCTCAATACGGAAACTATTGTAGACAAAGTAACATGAAATGAAGGAAGAAAGAAGGCACCTTGAAGACAGAAGCCCAATAGTAATCATAGCGACATCTGAACTTATCTCTCTCAAAAGGGTGAAACACATGTTGTGCTTTGACATTCAAAAGTCCAATGCCGCACACTTTGGAAGACCTAAGATCAACAGCTACATCAACAAAAAAGCAAGTAAGACCAACATCAGCTTCTCTTATCTTCTTATCCATAAAAAGCCTTCTCTTTTCTTTCACCATAAGACACATCAAGTGAAACCAAACCCATTGATACATTGAATTGCTTACTATAAACTAAGAAGAACCCATTAAAGCAGAGAAAGAACCAAGCCGCTTTCTTCAATCACTTAATGATGGAACTAAAGAAAAGTCAAAGCTTTAAGTAGTTCAGAGACTTACAGCTGGAAAGAATCTTGCAGCGGGAAGCAAGAGAGGCGGAGGAAGAAGAAGAAGAAGAAACCCACAATTCACCGAGTATAATCACTAATACTCCTAACAGAAACGACAAGATGAAGAAGATGATGGTAGAGAATACTATCACTGTACAGAATCGTAAAGCTAACGAAGAGAAAACCCTCTTTTGCTTCTTCTTCGTTTCTTCCGAATCCATTTTGACTTTCTTCTTCTTCGTTGAGTTTACTCAGAAGAAAGAAACTCAAGAATCTATTTTTTCACGGTGATCGGAAGATCGAACGTCGGTCACCGGAGATCAAATCTTACGGAGTTCTGATTTTCAGATTCTTTTTTATTTGCACATTTCTTTTCCGTTTTGACTGTCGTTGTGAGTGTGTGTATGAAATTAAAACTTAAAATAAAGATATTTCTTTTCGGACATGGTTGATCAAATGTGAATGACTTTGAGATCAGATCAGAGTGCTGCTGACTCAGCAGTACACTTGCCACGTGTTCCACATAATGTGGTCGTTTTTTACTATTTTGGGCCTGATAGTGGATCTAAGCATTTATATAAACGGGCCTGAATCTTATCATAAACATTCCACTTTGGATGCTATATGATCATCCAACGTTCAAGCTAATGAGAAAAACATACCTCAGAGCCGGATCTATTAGGCCTGGACATTTTATCCAGATTTGAAGATCCGATCTAAAAAATCTGAATTCGGACAGGACCCGAATCAATCATTTTATTTTATTAGGTCTTGTTAGAGAGGATCTGCGGATTTTGGATCTGAGCCAACCCGATCCGAAATTCGACGGGTATCCAAAATACCTAAATTTTTTAGTATATATACATTATATATGGATGTTTTAATATACTTTGATATTATGAATATCTTTTTAAGTTTTATATTTGTGTTTCGGGTATTTTTCATGTCTTTTGTTCATATTTTAGATAAAATTTTAGATCTTTTTTGGATATTTAAATATTTTCATGTATTTTTATGTTTTTGGATATTTTTTGGGCAAGACCCGAACCGAATCCGAACCGGAACCAATCCAAACCCGAACAGAAAATTTTTAATACCCTATTAGGTCCAACTATTTAAGACCTAACCCGACCCAAACCCGATAAAACCCGAACCAATCCCAAACCGAGAAATTCAAATTACTTTATTGGATCCTAAACTCTAAGATCCGAAAAACCCAAACCCGAAAAGATCCAATTCAAACCCAACTCGAGGACCCGAATGCCTATGCCTAGGATCTATGATATGATCTTTGCACAGCCGATGAAATATTGGCAATATGATCCGTTTTTTTTTCTTTTAACTTTTTTAAAGAAAACATTTTAAACCTCCAAAATTTCAAATCCGAATCTACTTCAGGTAAACCTTAATCATTGCTGAAAGGGATCAAATCGAATTTTTATTAGAAAAAACTGTCCAGTTTGTTCTAAATCGAAATAGTCAAATAATCGTAAATTTACAGAACAACATATAATCGTTATGCTATTGAAGTTGATCAAATGAAATATTTGTATGCATACAGAAAAAAGGTTGGAATTCATTTTCATAGCTTCGCTTGCCATTGTGATAGACATCAACCGAGAACATTTTCGTGCATTGCAATAATTTGACTGTTTTTTAGTGATAACTTTTCATCTTTTTCATTCTTTTAGTGGTTATTGTATATCCTATTTGTATAACTTAATTTTAAAATAGAAAATGGTGTAAAGGGACCTAATCACAAATGGGAAGATGATGGACCATTAACAATTTTCCACATGGGGGAAGGTGAGCTTCCATTATTTTCGAACTTATGACTTATTCAAAAAGTATTTGGTTCCTAAGTCACAAGTCAAATAACTTACGCTATGATCATTCGTCTGAGATCCGGCTATGCGAGCTTCTGTGATGGCAGTTTCTGCAGTAATTAAAACTATAAGAAGTACAACAAGTTAGAGATGATGATCATCTGCCATAAAAGCAGTGTCGGATCTGAAAATGTAAAGATCAGAAGCAACTAACAACAATTAAAGTCCATTAATCAGTTAAATATTGTAAAGAATATATCATTGACTTAAGAAAACGAAGATTCAAAGAATATAACCGCTCACCATTTTCATGCACACCTACATTAACCACTAGACCAAGATTTTAATTTCTATATCCGTAAGTTATTTAAATGAAACAAAATCAGAAACCTCATTTAAAAAAAGTCTTTTAATTTTTTTAGTTAAAAACTACGAAACCGTCTTTTAAATTTTGTTAAAAGACCCTCCGTAAAAGACTCCCATTAAATATGTTCTAAGGTCGGTTGTGCATAAAAGTATCAACAATTCATGACTATGACTGCTACACATTTTGGAGTTTTATTAGTCGATAGATTCTTGGGCAATTCTCTTAAATAGCCCTTTTTAAGTTTTTGTCACAAAAATAACTCTCAAAAAATAAAATGACCAAAATAGACTTTTTTTTTGAAATTTTGATTTTTTTTTATTTTTTTTTTGAAATTTGAAACTCTAACCCCAAACCCACCCCTTAACTCTAAACCCTAAAGTGCAAATTAGTTAACCCTAGGGTATAAATGCATATAAATGATTTTTTTAGCTTCTAAAAAAAACATTTTGGTCATTTTCTTCCTTAAAAACTATTTTTGTGACAAACACACTAAAATGGACTATCTAAGGGAATTTCTCTAGATTCTTATATACAGTCACAAAATTTGAACATTTATACTGTTTCATAACTTGACTCAGCTTTTCTTATTTAATCATATATCTCAGACCGAAGAATCATATCAGTTCCAACATTTTGCAAAGATTTATACTTATAGTAAAATACAAGTTAACTATGGTTAGAGCAAGAACAATGGGGGTTCTTAGGAGGGTTTTAAGAGGTGTGGGCCCCACAAAATTTAAAAACCCACCTCTTAAAACTCTTGTGCAAAAGGTGTTCTTAGATGAGTTCTTATACTGTTCATGGGCCCCACGACACGTGGCGGTCTACGATTGGCTACTTTTTTTTTTTTTTTTTTTTTTTGAAAAAGTTGAAAAAAAGGAAAAAAAAAAAAAGTTAAGAGCCCCTAGTGGGCTCTTAGGGTTGTTCATGCTCTTATAGTCAAAATTGACTTCTTACTTAGATCAAACAATTTTATTTCAGGTTGAGTTAAACATGTTTTCGCGTAATACAAAAGATAAAGAATAACCATAATTCTCACAGTGAGTGCTAGTGGACCAATAAACTATTTACCAGACGTTGAATTGAAATAATCAACCGTAGAATTTGGAATATTATACACACTATAGTCCCTTTTTGTCAAATATGTACTCTTGGAGGAAGAGTGTGTGTACTTAAACGCGGTTTAGTTAATTAGTCTACACTTAATAATTGAGTGTTGCCGTGGATCTATCTCAAGTGACAAACCCACCGACTAACACGGCCTCACCCCAACAGCTTCGATTAATTAATTAATCAATTTCGAATCTACTCCTTCTCTGGAGTATTAAACTTCTCGTATTGTTCTTTTACATAAAAAAAAAATAATTTTTATAAATTTACCCGAAACCAGGAATAAAAATTTAATATTCGATTACAAATCCGTTAGTTCAAAACAATCCAACCATAAAAATTTATTCTTAAGAAGTGAAAAATCAATTTGATTATATACATTAATCTATTAAATATATTAAATTCTAAGAAAATCTTAATAATTATAAAAATATTAATAATAAATCAATTTTAACTTTAGCTTAAAATTTTATTTCCAGTTATAACAAAATCTGTTAAGAAAAATCTAACAAAATCTTACTACAGTTTTTAAATATCTTTTTAAAAAAAGAAATTTCTAACAAAAATATATTTTTAAAAACAAAATATGTTGAGAAAAATCTAACAAAATCTTACTAACAGTTTTAAATATTTTTTTTTGAGAAAAATCTAACAAAATCTTAATAATAGTTATACTTTTATATCTATAACTATATGATATCTATTTAATTATATTGAATCACACAATATATTATCTAAAAGTAATGATATACAAAATATAATAGTATATAATTAACATTTAGTTTATGTGTTATTTACAAAATATGCTATTAGAAAATTTTGAAATTTTAATAATTCATTAAATATATTAATGATAAATCAATTTTAACTATAAAATTAATATTTATTTTAAATTATAACAAAATCTGTTTTGGAAAATATAAAAAAAATACCAAAAAAATATTTTTTTATATAAAACAATGCATTAGTTTTGTAACAAAAAATATTCAAAATTCTTATAATTTCCATCAAAAGTAGTTATGTGATTTTAGAAAATTTTCTTGACCAAATATATAATTTTGAAAATAAGTATTTTAAACTCAAAGGATAATATTCCAAATTTTACAAAATATAAAATCAGAAATGCTAAAGTATAACTTTTTGAAATGCAACTGAGGAAAAAACAAATTATGTTGTAAATATTAAAATAGTATAATATTTCAAACTTATAAATTAACAACTAAAAGTTAAAAAAAAAATAATGCCATAATATCCAAAATATCATATATCAATAATTTTTTTTAAAAATAATATGATAAATGTTTAATGTATGAAATCTTAAAATAGCGTGGCTAGATTTCTTAAATTGAACAATTTAGTTACTTATAATTTTTTGCTTTATACTAAAATGATAGATGTTAAAATATATTTTTAAATAAAACATGGAAGTATAAATTATCCTAAAAATATATTTTCTATAATTTAACTAATTAAAATTTTAAAATGTACTGTATGCAAATTGTATAAATTTAAAAACTTTTTTTAGAAATTCCCTATTTGATTATTTTATATTATGAATTTATTGTATTGAACTAGAAAATATATCAAATATGTAATAAAATTAATAATAAGATAAAATGTATAAAACAAATAATTATATATTAATAATGTAGAATAAAAAATCTAAATTCTAGTGAAAGTTTAAACTGCATCCATATATGTTATAAGTTTGAATATTCTATTTTAAATCTGTATGAATTTTATATCATTTAAAGTTCTTTTGAAAATAATGATTTGACTATATTGTATCAATATTAAAACATCAAACATTTTGAAAAATAGTAAGAGTAGTTTGTAATATTCTAACTTTTATCCGGGGTTATGCATGGGAAATGGAAGGATATATGAAAGAAAGTCGTAATCCTGACGCCAACGGCGAATAGTTTTGTCGGTGGCGGGATCCATTTAATATTTTATTTATTTAATTAAATCATCTAAATTAGAATTTCTCTAGAATCTATTGGTTGATATGACTTTAGTAAAAGGGAAACAATTTGAATAGTGTTTCCAAAACAAATCTAGAATTGCGGAAATGACGATCCAAATTGTGATTTCCAAGACGAAGAGGATCTATCATTTTATAGAAATTCGTATTCTTCATTTCGTATTTGACACGTAAGATATTCTATATTTTTTGTGCAATGATATTCATATATTCGGAGTATATTTTATATTGGAACTGATATAAATGATTTCAGTTCTCATATACTTATCATTTATTATTTTAGACAATTCTCTCATATAATTTTTTTTTTAAATTATTACAAAATAATATTCAAATAAAAAATGATTAAAATATTTTTTTGTTTTCAAAATTTTAGTTTTAATTTTTTATTTTTTGAAATTTAGAATCCTAATCTCCAGACCCAACCATTTAACTATAAACTTTAAGTTTAAATTACTTAACCGTAAGAGTATAAATATTTATTACTTTTTTAATAAAATATTTTAATAAATTTTAGAAGCTATTTTCGTGATAACAACTTTTTATGGCTATTCTAGAGTATTTTCTAGGACAATTCTCTTAAATAGTTTTTTTAAAGTTTTTGTCAGGAAAATAGCTCTAAAAAAATAAAATGACCAAAATAGACTTTTTTTTTTTTTTTTGAAATTTGAAACCCTAACCTCAAACTCACCCCTTAACTCTAAACCCTAAAGTCCAAATTAGTTAACCCTAGGGATATAAATATTTTGGTCATTTTCTTTTTTTTTAAACTATTTTTGTGACAAACAAACAAAAATGGATTATTTAAGAAAATTTCTCTATTTTCTATCATTTTGGTATTTCTAGATATTATTTATAAAGTAGTGTTATGCATATTATTTTTACAATCATTTTCAACAGAAAATATGACATAAAATACTATAATTGATTATATGAACTATGGTTAAATATGAAATAGATGTTACATTTAATATTATTTTTTATAACTTTTTATAATATAGTAATAACTAATATATCATTATTAAAATAATAATATTAAATAATATAATAACAAAAATATCAAATATTTTAAAATTATCAAAATATTATTTAAGTCTATTTTTACAATCATAAATTATTTATTACCAAATAATATTTTTAAAGTTTATACAATTTTTAAAAACTTAAGAAATTAGTCGTAATACCATTTATTTCCTTTTGATATTTAAAAATTTTAGAAATTTATTTAATTTAATTTTATTGATAATTATACAATTTTATATACATTTTTAACTTTATACAAATTGATTTAATATATCTTAACCAAAAAATTAAATGAAAATCTAACTAAGATTATAATTTTTAATATATATATTATTAAATATAATTTAAATAGTTTATTGTTTATTTTAATCTTAATTTTATGTTTAACTAAATTAATATTTATATTAAAATATTGGTATTAAGATAATTAAAAAGTTTTTTTTTTTAAATATAATTGTAAGTTAAAAAATATATTGTTGTAATAGTTGCAGGAAAATACCTAGAAATACTATTATTATTGATGTGATATCCACCGGAAAGTATTTTGGTAGAGAACACGATTCCATCAATAAGTAACAAACAACATGTGACTTTTATTTTGTTCTTTGCTTTCATCAACATTCAATAATTAAATAAATAAAAACTAAAAACCAACAATGAAATTATGTGAAATAAATTTGTAGTCAGAATTAATTAAAAAGAAGGAAAAAGATAGAAAATGAAAGGGGAGAGAGAGAGGGAGAGAGAGAGAGTGAACGAGAAAAAAAAAAGAAAAAGTGGAAAATATGAATCAATTGATTTGAGAGAAATTCTCTTAGATAGCTTTTTAGTTTGTTTGTCACAAAAATAGTTTTTAAGAAAGAAAATGACCAAAATATTTTTTTAGAAGCTAAAAAATTTATTTTTATGCATTTATACCCTTAGGGTTAATTAATTTGGACTTTAGGGTTTAGAGTTAAGGGATGAGTTTGGGTTATGGTTTCAAATTTCAAAAAAAAATAAAAAAAAATCAAAATTTCAAAAAAAAAAATTTATTTTGGTCATTTTATTTTTTGAGGGCTATTTTTATGACAAAAACTTAAAAACCGCAATTGAGAATTGCCCTTCATTTTATTAAGAGAAATTACCTTAGATAGCTCATTTTAGTTTGTTTGTCACAAAAATAGTTTTTAAAGAAGATAAATACCAAAATGTTTTTTTTAGAAGCTAAAAAATGCATTTATATGTATTTATATCCTTAGGGTTAACTAATTTGGACTTTAGGGTGTAGAGTTAAGGGATGGGTTTGAGGTTAGGGTTTCAAATTTCAAAAAAAAAAAAAATCAAATAAAAAAAGAAATTTTTTTATGGCTATTTTTGTGAATGACTATTAAAGAGAATTGACCTTTTATTAATATAACACCCATAATAAATTATCCATAAGAAGAAGAAGAAGAAGCTATATATGTAAACGTTAGCTTCTCTGCAATCTCTCATCTCTTTCTCTCCCATTTAGACTTAAAAATCGAAAGAGAGAGAGAGAATCAGAGTGTCTTCGGTCGCCGAAAAATCCTCTCCTAAGGAACTCGAGGAGACCATTCGAATCGAAAATCTCCTAAATTGAGCTCCGAATCCAGAAATAGAGGGAGGGGGGGATTACTCGAATCTAGGGTACAAACTTACACCTTCGTCTCTCAATCAATTTACGTCTTTTTTTTCTTTTTCTTTTGTTTTGTTTCATGGATCTTCACTGTTATCTATTATTGTAGCACGACCACTATTGGTAAAAGCCAGATCCAAACATTTCTTTAGTTTTTTTTTTTTTGCTCTTTGTATCTTCTTCATTCGTGTTCGTTCAGAGATGATTACAGAGCCATTTTTTGTGCTCGTAAACGCTAATCTATTCATTTCAGCTTCGATTTTGTGTTTGTGAGTAGTGTAAACTTCCAGATTCGTTGTTGATTTCTTTATTTTCCGATTATTGATTTCACAAAATGTTAATAAAACGAAATGACTTTCCGTCTCTGCCAAGTAATGATTAAATGCTAATCTAATGTCCTCCTTTTAGTGCTTTTTAGCTGTCGTCTGCAAGCTTTTTTTTCTTTTGTGCAGATTTGTTTGCAGACTTTTAAATGCTAAAGTGTAACAGTTTTTAACTTTTTCTTAATATAGAATTCATTTCATGTGTAAGCATTTATTATCTCTTTTTTCTTTTTTATCGATCCAGTTGTTTATTGTCATTCGAGTTTGATTGCAAAAAACGAAAGAAAGGGTGAGAGCATGTTCTGGCGGTCGAATCTGTGTGTGACTGGGTCCATGCTGCCCCATGTGAGAACATTAAAGCAACACTCTTTAAATGTCGGCTATGTTGTTGTTTTGTTCTGCATAGATCTCTCGGTTTCCTCAACTCTCTCATTTGTCAAACACTGACTCGCACCCATGATTTGTTTATTCAAGTAGAGAAAAAAGTTCTTTTTGGTGTCTAGACATGCCTTGATCTGAACTGTTGTTTGAACCATTAAAGATTAATTTGTTGATCTGTTTGTTCAAGTACTACTGGTGGAATCTGAGCAAAGTTTGCTGTAAATTTTGCAGGTTTGTTGACCTCTTACAGAAAGGATTCTGTTTTTATCTTTGATTTAGTCCAAAGACGATGAAGTATAAGGATGAGAAGTACGAGAAAGCTGAGAAAGGTTCAATGAAGGTCTTGCCCAAGACTGTTTTACTGATTCTGTTCTGTGGGCTTTCATTCTATCTTGGTGGACTTTACTGTGGGAAGGACAAACTCCAAGTTAATAATGTTGCAAAAGCTGGATCTTCCTTGGATGTTGACAATTCTCCTCAAGTCAAATCTGTTTCTTTCCCGGAGTGTAGCAGTGACTACCAAGATTACACTCCCTGCACGGATCCAAGGGTATATATTTGATTTTCCTATTTTCTACGTTTTATTTAGTTGTTGGTGCTTGAATCTGTATAGCTAATGTTTCGATTTCTTATGGTGGCAGAAATGGAAGAAGTATGGTACTCACAGGCTTACTTTCATGGAACGCCATTGTCCTCCTGTTTTTGATAGAAAGCAATGTCTTGTTCCTCCTCCTAATGGGTATAAGTCACCTATAAGATGGCCTAAGAGCAAAAACGAATGTTGGTACAGGTAAATGTTGTTCCTTTTTTCAAACTCACTTACTCTATCTCTTGTTTGACTTGCTTCTCTAGATCTCTCTTGTCTTCAGATATTTTAAGTTAATTGACAACTTGAACTGATGTACTTTCAGGAATGTGCCATATGATTGGATTAACAAGCAGAAATCTAACCAGCATTGGCTAAAGAAAGAGGGTGAGAAATTCATTTTCCCGGGTGGAGGTACGATGTTTCCAAATGGAGTTAGCGCTTACGTCGATTTGATGCAAGATTTGATCCCTGAAATGAAAGATGGGACTATACGAACTGCCATTGACACTGGTTGTGGGGTGAGTTTACATATTTCTTGAATTAACTTGGCAAAAAATAATACTAGAGGTTCCTTTCTTCAACTTCCTTGATTTGCTCTGTTTTTAAGGTTGCCAGTTGGGGAGGAGACTTGTTGGACCGTGGTATCCTCACGGTGTCACTCGCCCCGAGAGACAACCACGAAGCACAAGTCCAGTTTGCTCTGGAACGTGGAATTCCTGCTATTCTCGGCATCATTTCAACTCAGCGTCTCCCTTTCCCTTCAAATTCATTTGATATGGCTCATTGCTCAAGATGCCTTATTCCATGGACAGAATTTGGTAATTAACTGTTTTCATCATTTGAAGAGCTATCTTGAATCTTGTTGATCATCCAACAATGCGAGTTTTCTTAAAAAAAACTGAAACTTATGTAACAATCTTTGTCTCGTTTCTGCTTTCTCAGGTGGGGTCTATCTTCTGGAGATTCACCGTATTCTAAGACCTGGTGGCTTCTGGGTCTTATCTGGTCCACCAGTCAACTACGAGAACCGTTGGAAAGGTTGGGACACGACCGTTGAAGAGCAGAGATCAAACTACGAGAAGCTGCAGGATCTGTTATCCTCAATGTGCTTCAAATTATACGCCAAGAAAGACGATATTGCAGTGTGGCAAAAATCTCCAGACAATATGTGCTACAACAAGTTGTCTAACGATCCTGATGCATACCCGCCAAAATGTGACGATAGCCTCGAGCCAGACTCTGCTTGGTACACGCCGTTACGCCCTTGTGTTGTGGTTCCAAGTCCTAAGCTTAAGAAGACAGATTTGGAATCTACTCCCAAATGGCCAGAGAGATTGCACTCTACTCCTGAAAGGATCTCTGATGTTCCTGGAGGAAATGGTGGCTTGTTCAAGCGCGACAATAGCAAATGGAAAACGAGGGCTAAGCATTACAAGAAGCTGTTACCTGCTATTGGCTCTGATAAGATCCGGAATGTGATGGATATGAACACTGCTTATGGTGGTTTAGCTGCTGCTCTGGTCGATGATCCTTTGTGGGTCATGAACGTTGTCTCGTCTTACGCTGCAAATACACTTCCCGTTGTGTTTGATCGTGGATTGATTGGAACATACCACGACTGGTACAGTTATCAAAACCTATTTTTTATACTTCTAAATCACTTTGAGTTCGCATACATAATGTGCTATTTTGTTTCATAGGTGTGAAGCTTTTTCGACATATCCAAGAACTTACGATCTTCTTCACGTTGATGGGCTGTTTACATCTGAAAACCAAAGGTAATAACATAACACAGAACTCAAAAGTTAATTTCTGTAAAACTCGTTGATGATCTGATAAGAAATGGCTGGTTTTGGGCAGGTGTGAGATGAAATATGTAATGCTGGAAATGGATCGGATCTTGCGTCCAAACGGGTATGCAATCATACGAGAATCAAGCTATTTCGCGGATACGATTGCATCAGTTGCTAAAGAACTGAGATGGAGCTGTCGTAAGGAAAAAACAGAGTCTGAATCAGAGAGTGAGAAGCTCTTGATTTGCCAGAAGAAGCTTTGGTATTCATCTAACGCAACGTCAGAAACAAAATAGAAAAAAGAGAGGGACAAATCCAAAGCTTAAGCTTTACGCTTTTGTTTTGTCTGGAGGCTTCTTGAGAACAAAGTCACAACAACAACCATAGGTTCTTTGTCTTGCTTCAAATCCAAGAAAGGTGTTTAAAGCATTTTATTATCCCAGCATATTTATCAACTTTCGATTTTTTCTTATAGTATATGCTTGGTGAGAAATATATTATTGATTTTTTATCTAAACTGTAATTTTATTTTGAATGGTTAAGTTCGGGATTTCTCCAATGTTAGGTATATTGATTTGAATCTAGTTACTTTTTTATACGCTAAGACGTTGGTGGTCCATTATAAACATTTATCTTCCTTTTCTTCTTGCTAAAGGAAAGCATTATCATATGTTTATCATCTTTCCAACCCACAATCATTCTAAAAAATTTATTGTACAAGTTTGTTGGACCTATTCATTCGAAACTTAACATATTTTATTTAGTGTCTGAAGCAAGTGTTGAGATGAGTTTTCTCTTTTAGACTAACGATTTTCTGAAAATGAGGGTGGTTAATGTGTGCGTAAAGTGTATACTCGGAACAGATTTTTAACAGAGGAATTAACAGAGAGGAGTTGGTGGTAATAAAAGTCATATCTTAGCAAAACCCGTAGCTTGCATCTAAAAAAGAATCCCACTGAGAGATGTAACCAAATTGAAATTCTTCAGAATGTAGGGTGTTATCCAATATGGTTCGTGTGTGTGTATAGCATAACAGGTTCAATCTAAATTGATTTGGTTCGACGGTTTAGATGATTGAGTTGAGTTTTCTATTGAACCAGAACCATGAAAGGGTAGAATAGATATTAGTCCAGCAGTTTCAAGGTGATTTTGTATTCAAGATCACTAGAAAACATTGATCAAGAATCATTACTAGTCCAATCATTCGCACCGAAAATACTTAACAGAAACGAAGAAGAGAGAGAAGCTATATGAAGTTGGTACCAGCACTCGAACGTAAAACAATTCATGAATTACAAAATCTCTATTCTACATTCGCAGACCAAAACATGAGAGAAATACAACAGAAATAACATTTTTATTCTTCTTATTTGTATATAACAAAACACAACAAAGCGATCATTCCTTAAAGTTTTGTATTACAAGCTCTATCAAAGTTCCAGACTCTGAAGATTATTCAACCATTCATTTATAGTGAGAACCTTTGATTCAGACATGGGAGCTTTTGTCTTGTTGCTGAACTGGGCCTGTTGTCTTTGCGGACTCAGCAGGAGTTTGAATTTCAGGGGCAATATCCCTGCACAACAGACCGAACAATAGTGAGTGTGCAATAAAAAACATTTCTATTTATCTTTTCTTCTTTTAGTTTTACTTACTTTTGAGGCTGATCCTTTGAAGATGAATCTTCTTCTGTTTTCTTCTTCGTTCCCATCTTCAGTTCCTCAAGTGTAGCTGTAAATCTCGGACACTTCTCATTTGTGTATTTCTCCAGACTCTGAAACCTAACCCCATCAGACGATAAAACAGGCAAATCTAGAAGGTAGAGCTTGCGAAGCTTCGGTAACTCTACTGCTTCTTTTACATCAAACAGTTTCTTCAGCTGATCACAAAACTTCACACGTAGAATCTCAAGGTTTTCAGGAACTTGAGAAGCTCCCGTGAAGAGCTTTTCGATGTTTCGACAGCAATCTATGCTTAGTTTCTTCAGGTTCTTGAAGACAGATCCTCCACTAACTCCACTGTCTAATGTTTTTAGCAATGAAAGATTCGAGATCCAAAGAATCTCCAACGATGGTGGTGACGATACGAAGAGATTCTCCATATTCTTGCACCTCTCTACCCAACAACCCTTCACCGAACCCATTTTAAACCTGTCGAGGACTAAAGATACGTTCTCGGATTCATTATCTGAAACAGAGACATACTCTGCTTTGGACATATCATCATCCACTTGTCTGTTGTTAGTGTCAACGATCTGGACACCCAAAGGAACTTCAGGGTCAAGAACTCTGTATCTATCGACGTGATGAACAAGCTTCTCTCGTTCTTCTCCCGTTTTATCTGCTAAACTAGGGAAGCTAGAACCCTCAGGATCATTTGCCAGTTTCTCCTTTATCTTCTTCCACTCGTCGTCCTCTAAAAACTTCGAATCCGCGAGAACAATGCGTTTGGAAGAACAGAGGATGCTCTGTTTTGGCAACTCTGGAAACGTTTTGAGCTTAGTCCCTGAGAGATTCACCTCGCAAAGATAAGACATATTCTCGAATGATCCTTCGATTTTCTTCAGCTCGCCGCAGCCCGAAACATCGAAGATCTCAAGATGTATCATCTTCTCAAGATCTGGAAGGGACTCTAACTTGGAACAGTTTCTTATGATGAGCTCTTTGATGTTAGCTAGCTCTGACATTCCTTTAGGTAGCTCACTTAGATCCGTACCCGAAAGATTCACTTTGTGGAGGTAAGACATTTCTCCAAAGGTTCCATCGATCTTCGCCAGCTTGTTGCAACCGGAGACATCGAAAACCTCGAGGTGTGTTAGGTTCTCCATGTTCGGAAGCTCTTTAATCGCGGAGCAGTTCCTTATCAGAAGCTGGTTGAGATGGACGTCGTCGTTGATCGTGTCTGCTAACTCCGGAAGAGCTGTCTCTGAGATATTAAGGATTCTAAGCTCTTCTTTCTCCTCCAAACACACTTCAAGCATCTCCACCAGCTTCTTAGCACCAGAGACATCAAGAACCTGGAGTTTAGTCAAGGGCTTAAGCTGTGGCAACCTCTTGAGCTCTGTACAGTTTCGTACCAAGAGCCTTGTCAAGGCAGGCATGGTGCTGAAATCGTTAGTTGAGTCTTTGAGATGAAAGATCGGTAAGCGGATGATTTGAGTCCCTGAGAAGTCCATGTGTTCTAGCTTCCGTAGATGAGCGAAGTTCTTGTTCTTGCCTTTGTAGTCTCTCCAGTCTTTAACTCTGTCGAAGTAAGACTTGAGATCTCTAGCTCCGCGGATGTCAATGACTTGTAGCTCTTTTGTTGCCACATTGAAGTTGGGAAGATCTTGTAAATAAGGACAGTCTCTTAGTATGAAACAACGCAGCATGCTTAGGTTTTCGATTGTTGAAGGGGAAGATTTGATCGAAAGTCCGGAGAGGTTAAGGCTTTGAAGCTTAGTCATGTTATTGAAGAGATCATCAGATATGTTATCTAGATCACTTGCACCAGAGACTTCGAGAACATGTAGGTTTGTAAGATCCTTGAGCTCATCGATGTTCTTGATCAGATCACAGTCTCTGATCACTAGTACTCGGAGTTTCTTTAGTTTAGATAGAGACTGAACAAGATCTTGGAAAGTTGGATTAAAGAGGACAACAACTTCAAGATCTTGCATCTCTTTTCTTTCAAAGAACTTGTTAGGAACCTCTCTGCGTAAACGGTTTCCGCTAATGACAAGCGTTGTGATCTTCTCCTCCTTAGATTGAATTGTCCTGATCATGTCGTCGATTAAGATGATTCTTCCAAGACCTTTTGCCTTGTCTCCACCGTAAACTCTGTTGAAACCAAGACAAGATCTTCCAAAGAATCCAACATCTTGAAGATCTAAAAGATTGCTCATAGACACCTCTGGAACCACCATGTTGTCTTCTTGTATCTTCAAGATTCCTCTGTTCATAAACTCCATCAAAATGTTATGTCCTTCCTGATAAGCTTTCTCAACCGACTTAACCGGATCAAAGTAGCCTTCAAGCATCCAGTGCACTATTAAGTCACGGTAGTAAGCGGATCCAGAGTACTTGTAGAAGTCCAGGACATGCCAAAAGCAAGCAATGACCGGTCTTTCGATCTTTTCCTCGGGCTTTAACAGCTCGTAGCTTAACCGCAAGACAGGATTGTAGCGGCTGCGGTCTACAGCGTTCTTGGAAGCAGCAGCTGCGTCTAGTGACTTGGAGGATAATATAAGTTCTTTGAAGATCTTTCTCTTTTCTGCAGACAGAGTCTTGATGCTTTTTAAAGACTTGGTTAAGACAACAATTGCAGCAGGTAAGCCCTGGCTCTTACGTACAATGCAAGACATCAAAGTAGGTTCTCTGATCTCTCCGCTTTCGAAAAGGCTCTTCAGCAAAACAGGCCATTCTTCAACGGTATAAGACTCAAGTAAGCCTTGAGAATCTCTGAGTAATTTCTGTGACTCGTCTTCTGTAAGTGGATCGACTTTGATCGTTGTGGTTGACTCATTCTCTTGTATCTCACCTCTTCTAGTGACTAGAATCTTTAGAGTTGTGTCTTTCAGAACATCTTCAAGAAAGTTTCGGAGCTTTAGGTCTTTCATTACATATTCCTCACTTGTCATACTTCCTTCATCATCCAAAATCAACAGAAAATTCTTCTTCTTTGTTTTGATGATCTCGTTTGATATCTTCTTCTTCAAGGTTTCTAATGAATCATCAACCTCATTTTGATTTGCGCCTTCTTCGTACTCGAAAAACAAGGATAACTGAGCAGCTAGATTCTCGTAAAGTGTCTTCTCATCTCCAATCTTCTTGTTCAGATGTAACCAGAGGACAATGTAAAATGAAGGGGATTCTTGCGTTACACGTTTGCTGACTTCTTTTGCAAGCCACGTCTTCCCTATACCAGCTTCACCTACGAGGACAGTTCTTGAAGGGACACCGTCGTCTTTTTCCAGTAAATCCTTAATCTTGTTGAGAATCTCGTCTCTGATTATCACTTCTTTTTTCTCTTGCTTTTCCATTTCTGGAAAGGAGAATATAAATAAATAAAACCCTAGGTTAGAGTTTTTTTTCTAAGTGGAAAGAAACTATATATTTTTTGAAACTAGAAAAGAAACTATATTGATCCAAAACAAGAACAAAGAGATCATTGATACTTAACGGCATCTTCAATGAGTTCCTTCATATTTTCCCTTAAAATGATGCAAATTTAAAATAAGTTTAAATTTTGTGCCAATGGTTTTATTAATTGTAATAATGCTTTTCATTTTAAAAACTTACAGTATAATCTAGTTATAATTTTATTTAAACTATATCTTTATATATACTTTAGTTTCTAATAGGATATACATTTATTTATATGAACTTATAATTATATTAATGCAAGTATTAATAATTTTATTAAAGTATAAATATATATATATATATATATAAGTTTTAGATATAAATTATAAAGCAAAACTATATGCGATTGTAATGATCAATTTGGAAATAAAAAGTTTAATAGTAGAATAAGGTTGTGAATAGTATTTCCTTAAATTTGAGGGGATACTATTGATGTCTTTGTTTATTAGTAGTGAAGAAAGTTTTCCCTATTTTTGATGTTTTTTTATATGAGGGACCAATATTGAAGATGACATAACCCCTAATTTTGAAACTATGTTTTTTTTCCTAGCTTGATAAAGTTGACCTAGATCATTATTAACATAAATGTAAACAAATACGACTCCTGTAATACGTATATCAAATATCAAATAATAAGAGGAAATGTATATTTTATAAGTTATAACTATAAGAATGTTGCATTCCAGTAACTAAAAGATAGAAAAATAAGAACCTTGGTTGTTCATTGCGACTGATGATCAAATTCTTTTCTTTCTAGTTTTCTTTGTTTTTAGGTTTTCTTTTTATGGTATCCTTCGTTGACTGATTCACCTATTTATACAACTCAATCTCCAATAACTTGCATGTGAAGCTACCTTGATTTTTATCAAACAACTGTACTTTTCAGTTTAGGTTATGTTCTGTTGGAAAAAAACGCCAAGTATTATATTCTTCCTTAGTTCTCACTCGTACTGTTTTAGAGAAACAAACTTTATTCGGAGTGTGCAGGTAACTCATTGGCTTTAGCTAGGAATTGTCTACTACACAAGCAAGTTACATGCTAAACACATGTGTTGCCCTACTTGTGTGTGGTGGATCATGTTTGTGATACACATTTATAAAATAAAAGTGAAGGTATAGATGTTTAACTTAAGACTATTGCTCTATAAGGGTAGAATCTAGAATTTCTCTTAAGCTCAAAGGAAATTAATATTCTATCACAGTACTGATTGATTCATTACTTCCTCCAGTAGTATAAGTATGTTAAAGTACTATTGTTCTTTGTACTTGAAATCAAAATTTAGTCACTGAAAGATGCATATTTGATCACCTTTCTAATCGACGGCAACAGTAATGTAGTCATTATCTCAACATTGTTATTACAAAATATAATCACCCATAAAATGAAATAATATATGATGAGTAGTGTCGATATATCCAATGTATTACTCTATTTTTTTCATTTCGAAATGAAGTAATTTTATAATAAAATTGAGTTTTACTTTTATTGTATTTCATTATCGAGTGAAAAGAATAATCAATCAAAAATTAAGTTACTTTTTATTTTTAAAATAAGTTGTTTTACTTTAAACTCCATTTTGGAGTGAAAATTGAAGTGAGGTTAGAGATGGACTCATTAGGGCAACAACTTTATATTTAATACGATGAAACATTATATTAGAACTGACAGAATTTGGTGTTTGATATCTTGTATATTTACATGGTTTTAAGCATTATTCTAGTTCATATTTTGATCATTTAATTAGCATTTAGACATAATTAGGTTGCATTTCCATGCATATGTCTCTATAAGGTGTTGGAGTATTCAATTGTAGCATTTGGAGGTATTTGGAGCAATTTTGGATCAAAAGAAGTGAAGATTGAGTTTTGGGTGAACTGAGCCAAAAATGAGAGTCATAAGTGTCAGAGCGGCCTGCTGGAGCGGGTTGATGCACCAGGTGTGAACCAGAGCGGGCTGCTGGAGCGGGTCAGTGCACCAGGTGTGAGCCAGAGCGGGCTGCTGGAGCGGGTCAGTGCACCAGGTGTGAGCCAGAGCGGGCTGCTGGAGCGGGTCAGTGCACCAGGTGTGAGCCAGAGCGGCTTGCTGGAGCGGGTCAGTGCACCCGCTCGGCATTTTTGTTTGGTTGAATTGTTCTGGAGCGGGTTGCTGGAGCGGGTTGGTGCACCCGCTGTGAACCAGAGCGGCCTGCTGGAGCGGGTCAGTGCACCAGGTGTGGCATTTTTGCTTGGCCGAATCTTTATGTATTTTTGAGCTTTCTCAGACTTGTTAGCTGGGTCCACTAGGTTTTTAAGAGTCCTATAAATACTATTTAGCCTCAAAAAGTTGGATCTATCTCATTTTCTCTTAAGACTTTGTCTAATCTTGTAAAAGCTTGAATCTTTTTATCATTTTAAGGAAATACTTCATCTTATATCTTGTTTCTCTTAATCATTAACATGATTAG
>MU107955.1:22225-36573 GCA_012274485.2 Sinapis alba
GGGAGTGGATTAATCTATTTGAATGAGTTCTAGACCTATAGACTTGTTGATTGTTTGTTTGAACATCCGAGATTGAACCTTGATCACCTTATATCAATTATCTTGCCCATGGATCCATCCTTAATTATTGATTAGTTCTTGCACTTATTTCTTGATTGAATTTGAGATCACCTTGTTTATATTTCTAGGATCTTAGCTTGTTACCAATCAATCATCTTCTTATTTGCTTAGATTAAGAGAGTTTTTGTGAATTCTTAGTGTTATAGATCATTAGTTCCTTGTGGATTCGATCCTAAAGTGCTGCATCGATATACCATTCGATTGTGGTAGCGTGCACATTAGGTTAATTGGTGAGTGTGTAAAACGTGAATATCAGTGTTCACTAAAACTCTTTCTTATATTGTTTATTGTCAAATACCAGCAGAGGTTTACACTTTTATGAGTTACAAGTACACAACAGTTTCTATAGGAAAATATAATAAACTTGAAATACAGTAGTAATCTTGAAATGTATCCTTAGGTTAGAGAGTAAATACTTAGTAGATACATCCTTGGTTTACAAGTTATTCTACAGGTCCTTGTCTTCATCATCTTTGAGAGGCTCAATCATAGCCAGCATTTGAGCAGCCCAAGGAACACCACCAGACTTATCCATAAGCTCCTTTTTGTATCTCCCTGGATACCTCGGGTTCACCACCCATTTTGTTGGCCAACCATCTCCACCTATCACGAGCTTTTCAACAGCATCTTTCATTGGTTCTCCAGCTGCATCTTTCATGACTTCTCCATTTTCATCTTTCATGGGTTCTCCAAATGCATCTTTGTAGATCTCCCACACACTCTCTACGTCTGATCTCGGGAACAAACGTTGTAGGTTCTCTTCTTCTCCGACTATCTTCTTGGCCAGGCCCTCGTCTCTGCTTGTCACAATCACTCTCCCACCAAACCCTTTAGGAAACCCGCATGAAAGATGCGTTTTCTCCTGTTGTGTCTTCTCATCATCGAGCCTCTGGTTCCACTCGTTATCCTCCCAAACATCGTCCAACACGATCAGATATCTCTTACCAAACAGATTCGAGTTAAGAGCATGCAGTAATCTAGAGAGCTCCTTCAATTTAACAGTCTCTTCCTCTCTTTCCCCAGCTTCATCTTTGCTTCTCTTCTCTTCTTCTGCTTCTGTTCTGATGTGTTTAAGCGCCTCATCTTCAACTCCAAGTGATCTCAAGATCCTCTTCAACACAGCTACCTTTTGATCTCCACCTTCTTTTGTTTCTTCGCTGTACATAGACACCCATATCCTCGGTAGATAAACTTGTTCCACGTCTTTGTCGTTGAACACATCCTGACACAACGTCGTTTTCCCAACTCCGAACTTCCCCACTATCGCTAAAGCCTTGAACTCTTCGGATCCCTTACATTTCAGCAAGAAGTTCTTCAAGAACAAGGACTCGTTTACAAAACCACGAATAGGTTGTTGATAAGTAAGCTCAGGTCCTGTCTCCACTCGGCTCGTCTTAGATCTCCTTCCTTTACTGGTGTCGGGAGTTGCAGGTGAATCACCATTTGTAGACTTGTTTCTACCCTTAGAGGAAGATTCACTCTGTTTCTCAACGAGCCATAAGCCATACCTTCTATTAAACGTAGACTCAATCATAGCGAGCTTCTTATCAATTTCAGACAAAGACTTCTTATCTTCATCCATAACCATTTCTTGTGTTTCAGGTAAGAGAGACTAAAAATGGATGTTTCTAGGTTTCAAAGTCTACAGGTTTCACTTTGTGTTGACACTGATATATATATATAGACACGTATAACTGTATTAGTTAACGTGTTTCACAAGTATCTTTCTCTGCAAATTCTTCATCCTCAGAAGCAATGAATAAAGCAACTAGACTTGTGAAAAGAAAAAGAGAAAAGATATTATTTGATTATGGGCAAAGCATAAACCTAAGGTGTAACATTAACCACACTTCTGGTATATTTTTTTAATATTCTTTTGTGTAACACGTTTAACTAACCTGAACCGTCTATGAATGTGTTCACCATTCTTGTCCCCTCCAATCCTTAAAAAGAAAGTTTGATGTATACTAACTGTTTTCTTCGTCCTAATAAATAAAGTGACCATATGTCTATAACTTGTCTATGCAACCGAGCAAACTGACGCATAACACCGCCCCAACCATCAACTGAAAGTTTTTTTACCAAACAATTTTCTAGTTGCTTCCACGGCTGAAGGTTTTTAAAATATGAAAAATAAGCTGAACAGACAAAAAGATTACTTCTAAACTAAATGGCAAGAAACAAGAAAGTTCATAAAAAATATATTGAGAAGATGTTACCAAAAAAAAAAGATATTCAGAAGACAATATGTATATGAAATTAGAAGAACTGAGAATAAGTTAAAAAAAATGATTTTTTTCAAGAATAGACAAAGATGTTAAAGACAACAAGACCAGAAAACCGATCTGTTACACAAGGCAAGAAGTGCTAGTTTTTTCAAGAATGAGTCTGGCTCTCGAATCTTCCTTAGTGGTTCTGAATTGCTCTCCAAGTCCAAAGTGAGCCATCAAAAGCCAAACCAAGTTGATCACTTCACCACCTTTGTTGAGCTGAGCTGCATGTTGTTTAGAGTCACAGTGAGTTGCTGCATAGCAAAGCATCTCCACCCACACTTTGCTTACTAGTTCCCACATCTTATCATTGCTTTTTTCAATCACTTGTATCCTCTTAAGCTCTTTTGCTAGCATGCACGCTTGGAACAGCACTGACTTGCTACTATACTCTCTAGCATTCTCGTCCCTTTCCTCAACTGGTTTATAGGAAGCTAAAATTGATTCACATGCAACCTTTGCATCTCTTGAATCCGCAACATGCATCCTCCGAAACAGCTTTTTAGCCTCTTGAAGGTTCTTCGCTTCTGCTATTGCATCTCTGAATCTTACCTTATCAATACCGGCAACCGTTGACATCAGAGAGGGCTGCACGATCAGGAGGTACATCATGTAGTCCGAAAGCGTTTTGCTCAACTCTCTACATCTGTCTGAACATGCTGCGTCTGTTTGGTATAACATCTCAGTGGCGATGTGCCACACCAGAATGCTCTGGTCGTAATCAACTTCAGTTACATATCGCAGAAGCTTCTCGTGATCAAACTCTATGTTCATGTCGCCTAGAGTCCAGTCACCTCTAGACGAATATATAGGGCTTGCATTTTCCGAGCCAACAACCAAGAGTGACTTGTGCTTCACGTCTTCAAATATAAACTCCCATAGCTCTTTGGTGAGGGGTGTTTGAGACGTGAATACCATCTCGCTAACCTTATCTGGGACGCCTAGAAACTCCAGGAGATAGTTGATGATCAATGGAACCCCAAACCAGAATCCAAGCAAAAGCCTGACAGGGAAAAGAGCATAATACTTCACCCGGTTCTTGATGTACATAGAAAGGATGTATAGGTTCATCTTCTTGCGGATTTGATTCACGGCTTCAGAAGTTAGGACTAACACTCTGATGAAGATAGAGACGGTATGATCTATATACAGTCTTGTAATGATGTAGTCAAAGGAACGGTGTATGTAACCTTTGGTGTGGTGGATTCTCTTTGGTTTAATCCTCAGGGAGGAGTCAATAAGGTTGTATGCATATATGTGCTCAGACCATCTCCTAAATATAAAGACTCTATCAAGCACAGTGTGACAGAACTGTTCTTGCTTGTAACATGTGCACTTCTTCCACTTCAGTTCCCTGAAACCTAGGAGCCAGTTGAGAGATCTGTCAAGCTTTGTATCTTTCTCCTTCTTCGGTTTCCTCAATCTAGCAAATGTCCAGTCAGATACACAGAATATGAGTATGGAAATGAAATCTAGCGTAATTCCACCAAAGAGCAGAGTGTAAGTAAGTGCAACATCAAAATCATCATATCCATCTTTCCTCAATGTTTTGAAGATGAAGAGTGATGCAAACAGGCAGCACAAGGCTATACAGCGGAAGGCAGATCCAATCCAGGTGTGAAGGATGTCAGTTTTGGTGAAAAATGTTCCATACATGAAACTGAGCTCTACCTCTAGAATCCTTAAAGCTTCTTCAGCGGACAATGATTGAAAGAAGTGCTTGCTTTCTCTCCACTGCTCAGAGCTATAAATGAAATCTACAACAAGACCTTTGTAGATATTGAAGTACTTATAAGCATATTGCACAACTTGGAGATGGGTCATAACCTCTGGCCTTGCTGATGCCTCAACTCCTTTCTCTTTCTCAGGCTCCTCCAGCCTGACTAAACGGGTAGGCTCTTTAGAAAGCTTCCCTGTATTGTATTCTTCCATAAACCTCTCGTAGTCGATTCCAGGTTCAGGCTCCCCAAGCATCAAATCCTTGAACCGTTTGAGGCTAGCTCCACGCATGGCTCTTAACCTCTCAACATATTTAATGACTCCAGCCACAAGCATGAGGGATGTAGGTACCATGAGACTGCTGGGTATTGATAGCAAGAACACATAGAGAGTAGCAACGAATTGGCACAGAAGACCAAACAAGTTCCTGAGCCAGAGCTCATTATCCTCCAGAGCAAGAGCGGTGATGGTGTCAGGACCACCAAGGTGCAAGAGGAGAAAGGTTGCCCAGAAAGCTAAGAGGTCGTTGGTCTTGGGGGACTCGTTGGCTTCAGGGGGGTCTCCTGAGCTATCTGAGATCTGTCCCACGGCATAGTCAGCTGCCCAGTTGGCTGAAAGGTAAGCCGACCAGAGGAGAAGCCTGAAGAGTCTGCGAGTGGTAGGTGTTCGTTTTCGGTTTGGTGAGAGAAGAACAAGGATTGTTTGAAGGACAAGACTGAAGATCACAAGGCCACGGATGTTCCATTTGTCCCAAACATCTCTCATTGTCTTGGGTATTGGTTCCACCATCTTTCACTGCTAGCTCGGTTTTTTTTTTTGTAACACTTCTAGCTCGGTTAGAAACAAGCCATCATGCTACGAAATGGAAAAATAACTCTCTTTCTTTTTTTGCTTAACAATGGAAAATAACTTTTGTTGGGCATTTTCTTTTTAAAGCTTTTTTATATTCGTATTAGTGAAGATTCAGACGTTCATTGTGGCCCCGCCACAATGTGTTCCATGGTGAGGTATTAAGAAATCCCTTTTTTCCTTTTAAAAAGAATTTCTTATAACTTAAGAAATAAGAAATGAAAGAAGAAATATCTGCAAGACTATAATTTCTAACATCATCTACAATAGTTTTAAGATTCAAACATCTTCCTCTTTATCTTCTAACATTACAAATAATTTTTTTTCCATCTTATGATTTAACACACATTCAACATTTCCACATTTCAATTTAATAAAAATAAAAAATTTATTTTCTAATTAATAATTATTTTTCTCCATGTCGAAATTAAATAATACAGAATTTAGAATAATTATTTTTCTTATAAAAATAAAATAATTTATTTAAATTATAATAAGATTATTAGTTTTAAATAAGTAAAAAAGATATGAAATATCAAAATTTTATTTAAAAAATGATATGTGTTGTCGGTAATTTTTTTTTTTTTTTTGGTATTGATCAACTCAATTAATCTATTTAGCATTTTTAATAATTTAACCCTCTTACAATAGATTCAACAATTGAATGAGAGATCAACTACCTCATAGTACATGGTCTAAGGTAGAATTTTTATTTATTATATATTGTAAAAGGAATTAATAAACAACAATAAAACATGGTTAACAAAAAAAAAGAACAAAGCAGAGAAAATAGTACAAAGGACAGTTAGACCGAAACGGAAGCATGGAAACAAGTAGAAGAACATAAGTAAATAGTTTCATGAGGAGGAGGAGTAGACATCAAGAGCAGTGGTTCGTGGCAGTCATTATGACACTGGCTGCAGCGTAGTAGTGATATCCTGTCATTGAGAATAACCTCAAACTCGTGTCTCTTTGTGATGAAAATTGGTTTTCACAGTCCAAGCATTATTATGTCTCCAAAATACTCATTTCTTCTAAACACTATGTTGCAGATTCCAAAGCGAAAACGTTCGAGGAAAGCATTCCGGACGACTCATGTACTTCTTTTTTATAGGCGTCCCTCCCGGCGTGGAGCTCGACGTGGCCGGCCATGATAATGTTAAGCCTTCAACAAAGAGAAATATGGTTTTTATTTAATTTAATTTTATTTTATTTTTCTGTCTTTTGTGTTCCGAGGGATGATCAAGTACCCGTTTGAACTAATTTTTATTATGGATAATTTATGTATTTCAAAAGTCTCTGTTTGATAAATTAAACATGGATTTTTTGGAATGAGTTTGTCCTAATGATACAAACAGTTCAACGTTGGGAATTGCAAACTGTTTAACTGTTTGTTTGGCTCAAATTTGAGTGAATTTTCATTGGAGTGAGTTTTCATATATATTATTTGGTTTAAATTAATTACATAGTAGCATGAATTCCTTGATCATTATTTAAGAAGCGATTTGTCACATGTCCTCTATACAATCATTTTCACAAAACAAATGTGACATGTTTACCAATATTGATGATATGGCTTATGACTAAATATGTCATAGACAATTACATTAAATGTTGATTTGTATTTTTAGTATACTTTTAGAATATGGTAATAACTCATACACTACATATAATCTTGATTTATATTTCTGGTAAACTTTTTAAAATATAGTAAGAACTCATACATTACCATTAAAATAAATACATTTAGAAAATAACATTACGAATTTCGAAATTTATTTTATTCTATATTTTTAAAGTATATAATTTATTACTAAAATTTTCAAAAATAATTCATTTTTAAAAAAAAAAAATTATAAAATTTTAGTAGTAAAATCATTAGTTTATAGATGCAAAACACATTGAAATAAATGGTGGAAAATAAAAGCAACCGGTAAAAAAATGTTGATTTGAGTTGATTAAACACATAAATTTAAACCAGAAAATTCCACTTTCAATAGGCCTTGGATCATTTAGAATGTTATCACAAGTGAAAGAAAAAGAATGATATATACGAAAATGAACATCCAAATTCTCATCATAAAAATGTTTGATAAACATCTAATATATGATAATAATATTTCACTAAAAAAGTTGTTGGAAATATTTTGTCATTTGGGTTTATTTATTATTCTATATGTAAATTTTATGGTTTATGGTTTTTGAACTCTTAGATACTCACAAGTTCGTGACTTACCATTTTTGCTAATATGTAAACAAGTTATCTTGAAATGTGAGTTTTTGTCAAAATTCTAAGTTGGTAAATTTAAACAATCTTTTTAATCAAGTGGAGATAATATAAGAATGATAAAAATGAAATTTGGAAAAAGTGTAAACATAATAGCTTAGATTTAAATCTTGTCATGAACTAAATTTGTACAATATATAACACATTTAAGATTTCTGCCAGATTTATCTATGTTTCCCCTAGTAGAATAACACATTTAACATAGATGTGAGAGAAGATATGCTTTTGATTCATCTGATGGATGAGTAAAGTTGCTACCTTTAATTGTTTTAGTATATAGGAGTATGCAATCAATGCAAGTCAAAATAGTTTAAGTTTAACCATTCAATTAGAGGACTTTGTGATGTTACTGATGTTTTGATTCATCAATGGATGATAAAGTTATTCTCTTTATAGATATGTTTATATGTTTATTTATATTGCATCTCAAAACATTTATTTTATGAACGATACGAACAAGACGACTTACCACTCCTGGCATGAGAGTATCAAGAGCCATAACATCACTGCAGAGCAAGATGCCTGTTTCTGCTGCCTTGAACTCATAAAAGTCCTGAAGGTTCTCCACAAGAAGCAGTTTCCAATGGATTTCTCAGCAAGGGACACCCAACTTTCTCAGCATGGCCGCATGGTACATTACGGAATTGCAATTGGGGAAAAAGGTGATGATCTTTTCGCTAGGGTGATTCTTCAGCAAGAAGACCAAAATAGTAAGTTTGTACATGATTGACACTTCATAGTAGCATTTCTCAACCTTTGAACCTGATTTTCTCTTCCTTCCCCTCCTCTGCTCCACATTGGGCTTGTTCCCGACCTTCCAGGGAAGACACAAAAGTTGTCTCCAAGCCCAAGAGTTTTCAATTTCCTCATTGAGCATGGCCTCATCGCAAGTATTTGGCCTGAAAGCAGCCAAGGTCCTGTAGCCTCGATCGTCCTTGAGTTCCTTGTGGAAAGCATGAAAGATCGTGTCGCCACTCATAACCATGATGTTGCGAGGAGGTTGGTTCTCATCAAGATTGGTAAACCGCACTATCTCTGTTATGATTCCATGGTCAGCAGCATCTTCTAGATCTTTTGGATCTGCATCATCTGAAACAACAAAGAAACTCAAGGTCAGCAGCATATTAGCATATTTTCATAAGATGAGGTGGGAAACTACTTACACTTTCTCAAGTCTACACATCTGATACCATTTTCTCACAGCTTTAACACCATGTCTAAAGGTATGTGGTCTGTAGTCTTGGTGAAAAGGGCAATCACGTTGAGCTCTCTGGTGTACTTGCGTTCTTCTAAATCGCCCTTGATGCTTTGGTACATCTGTTCAGGCTCTAGGGACGTCACAATTTTCAATTATCCATACATCGATTGGATTAGTGTTCTGCAAAGAAAAATACAAAAAAACATATAAGCAAAAGTTGTGTGTTAAAAAGAGAATGTATAAGAAAATGTGAGCATACCTCTGGCCACTGTGCTTTTCTGAGGACTTGCCATTCGTTCGTCATCAAGAAGTTCCCGTTGGGCCCTTTGTGCACGTTCACGACTGAACCATTACGTTTCACACGAGCAATGAAGGGGCCATTTGGATCGGCCATTGTTTACAGCAGTGATTGAAAATAATTTTATTTATCTCAAATATTATTGGTCAAACATGTGTAATTAATAGAAACTTAATTACATTTCATTCTATTTTCTAATCTGTGTGAAAAATGTCAAAACGACACTTATTTAGAAATGAAAGGAGTATAAATTAATAAATTTCTCTGATCCCAATTGGATTGGTTCAAAATATGACACAAATCGATAAAATAATAAGATAATAACTTTTTAAAAATCTTATGTAAATATATGGTCTCATTAAAATTATAAATTAATAATTTATATGTATACACATTTTATATAAGTATGAAACAACTATTATATTACTTTTTTATATTTACAATGAAATTATTTTTATGTTTTATTAACATTTGATATATTTTGATGATATTTAGTTAAATTATAGAGAAAATCTCTAGGATAGTTTTTTAGTTTATTTTCACAAAATATCATTCAAGGAGAAAAATGATCAAAATGTTTCATTAAAGAAGTAAATATATATTTATAATACTAGAGTTAACTAATCTAGAATTAGGGTTTAGAATTAAGGGATAGGATTTTGGGGGTGGGGTTTTAAATATTAAAAACTAAATATTAAAATTTTAAAAATAAAAGGGACTATTTTGATCATTTCTTTTTTGAGGATTATTTTGTGATAAAAAACTTAAAAGAGCTATTTGAGAGAATTGCCCTAAATTATATCTAAAACCTTGTTTAAATTCTATGAAATATATTTTATATACACCAAATAATAAAATAAAATAAATATAAATGTTGAACAAAAAAATAATTAGTGTATATATAATAAAAACAAATATTTTTCTTATTTTAGATAAAATATATTTTAAACTAATTTGAGAATTTTTTTTATAAATTAATAATTCTATAAATTAGTAAAATACCACGATCTCAATATTATTAATTTATAAAGTTTTTACTGACTTAGGGCATCTCCAACCCAACTCCATTTTTTCCTTCATTTTGGAGTAAAAGTGAATATGGAGTAAACATTGCTCCAACCCTACTCCATTTCTCACTCCATAATGGAGTTTACTCCATAAATGGAGTAATCTATTTTTTGTTTGTTCATCACTCCATAATGGAGTGAGAAATGGAGTGGGGTTGGAGCAATTTTACTCAATAATCACTTTTACTCCATTTTGGAGGAAAAAATGGAGTTTTACATTAGTAACCCAAAAAGTAAAGGCAATAGCTGCTTTTACTTTTTTTTTTTTTTTTTTTAGTAAAAAGCATGATTAATTCGATGAAATGTAACTTGGAAAGAAAGAAAAGAATTGAGCTCAGCTATCAATCTTGTAAACAGCGGTAAATACTCTTTCACGACTAGAGAAGACGATTACAATTATACAAACATTCGTATCTCAAACCGGACTAAACCGACCTAATGCCCAGAGAGTTACTTTATGCACTAGCTTGTCACATCATTAGTCGTCTTGGTCAGCTCTCCATATTCCAATTCCATCGCAGGGAGTGAGAGTAACTCTTGGACACTCATAGTTCTCAAGAAATGTCAGATTTGGGAAATATAGTTGCTTCAGCTCTATCCATCCAACTCTTAGCTTGGGTAGTGACGTGAGACGCAAGACTTCAACACTACATTCTGTTGCCTTGTCAGGCAAGTCACCGAAGCCCTTGAGTCGTCTCCCTCCTCCTATCTGGAGCTTCTTCAAGTGTAGAAGATTACGGGGATGAAGCCAAGTGGGAAGCTCTTCGTGAGGGTAACGCTGCAGGTTAAGTTTCTTTAACTGATCAGAAAGACTTTGCATCTGATCTGTGGAATGAATGATTCTTAAGTCCCTCCTCCATGTCACCTTCAAACTTGTCAATGCTTTGAGCTCCACGAGATCCTCCATAACTTGTTCCACACCAAGATCATCTCTGTTTATTTCGATGCTTAGCTTTCTTAGCTTCTTCAGTTTCTTCAAATAAATTAGTTTGCAAGCAACACCCTCATAGACTTCGTCACTAACCACAAAGCCCTTGAGAACCTCTAAGTTCTTCAGCAAAGCCAACCTTATGGGAATCCATTCCAACATATAACATCCTGTCATATCAAGATAAACCAGACTCTGAAGTGAACGTATCTTTTCTGAAAGTTGCTTCAGGTCATAGCATTCCCTTAGGTCCAAGATGATCAGCTTGTGTAGCTTACAAACCGAACTGTTTAGGCTTCTAATGCCTGAGGTCCCTTGAAAACTTAGAACCCTAAGGTTCCTCAAATGGTTAAAGCATTGCATTAGCTGAGGATTCTGTACCTGAATGTGTCGTTTCTTACGTCTTTCCCATCTCCCCAGATAGAAAACCTTGAGAGACTTGAACCAATTTGTTGATAGCTTGCTCATGAGTTTTTTATTTGATGGATACTCAGAGAACCAACTTAATGTGAAATCTGGGAGTCTCTCAGAGACATTGAACACAGTCTCTATATGGTCTCTTGATGGCATTTTCTTAGGGGTTGCCTCTAGCTGACGTGATGACCCTTCCACAAGGCACACCTTTCCCATCTCTGAAATGTTCATCATTGGCTTCTTCCCTTGACGATAGATATCAAAAAGTCCAAGCTCTTTCGAGAGAATAACAACTGAAGAATGCACAAAAGGACTCATCTTATAGCTGTTTGGGGCCACTTTCCACCTCTCTTCAACGGGTTCGATTAGCTCTTTCTCAGTGAATGCCTTAAGAACTTGCCTTACAGTTAGTTCAGCTTCCTTGACAGGTAGAATCCCTTCTCCTATCCACCAATACATCAGCATTGTTCTGTGAACCTCTTGATTCTCAGGGAATACTGCAAAAGTCAAAAGGCAGATCTTCTGTTCAATGTCAAGCTCCTTAAACTTCTGTTTGACTTGTTTGAAAACCTCACGTTTGGTAAGATCTTCTACATTTGTATGAATACCGGGAAAATATAAAAGGGATGTTCCTTGATCATCATCTTGATCAGCATATACTTCTGATTTCTGTTCTTCTAGCTTTCCAGACAACAAGGGAACTTGGTACAACAACTCAGAGATCTTTGTCTCCATGCCTTGTAAGTCAGGCTTGATCCAATACGTAACTTGAGAAGAACTCCTTGAGAAATCAAAATTTCTAATCAGTGATCCAAGGGTATCAAGATGTTTAGTTAGCTCTTCTTCCACATTTGTTTGAAGTTGCTCCAGCTTTGACAGCTTCTGTTTGAGCAGACGGAGATGATATTGTAGCCTCATGATCAGTCTATCATCAAGAGCCAAGGCAGGAGGAGCACTTTGGCTCCTTTCCAGAGTATCCTCTTTGTTATTGCTCTTAGTAATCCCTTCTTCCTTCTTGCTTTTTCCTGAAGGATCTTCCACTACAGAACACAAGAGTTCGTTCAACACTGATAAGCTTCCCATGATCTTATCAACTTGCTTCTCTAAACTATCTCCTGATGTCCGCGGCTGTGGGTTGTTATTGGAAGCCATGGCATTAACTCTCCCCTGAAGTATCTTCTTAGATAATGGTAGTTTGCCCCTTTTCTTCTCCAGCTCTCAAAGAGAACACACCCTACAAATCTTGAAGTAGCTGAGAATATCCCCCAAGATAAATAAACAAATTGAAAGGAAACAAAGAAAATCAAAAAAAAAATCATGAACTATCCACTACCCAAGAGTCTGATATCATGTAATAACCAAACAGAATAAGAGTAAAAACGTACTTGTAGAACCTCCTCCTCTGCAGCTCCCACATAAAAAAACAAAATGAGAGAGAATAGAAGCTTTTTTCACATATGTAAACAATATATAACAGTTTTGAGATACAAGTTTGAGTAAAACTGCAAAAAAGTATTTACTATTTAGTTGAGAATATAAATACAAAAGATTCGATTATGAAAAAAACGGGTTAAAATAATCCGTCTGATGGCCACCTCACGCTAAGTATCAGAATCTTATATGCCTTCATGCTTTGTCTAATGGTTGCTTTTACTCATGACCTTTCTTGGTTTCTGGTTTTATCACTTTTGTCTGAACTTTGAGCAAAGAATCCAACACAGTAAAAAGAACATTTGGTAGCGCTTTTGTTTTTTTGGTGGAACAAAACTAGTCACTGTTACCATTTGCTCCCTTAGAGTTCAGATCATATCAAACAAAAGGAAGTGTGTATTTGTTGGAGGATCCCTGAGGTTACTTTCTTCCCAAAGCCGGCCTTGGATTGTGCTTCCAGCAGCCAAATATTATGGTTTTAAACGGCCACATTTGGACAAAAAGTTCTTAATATCATTGTGGTTTGGCTTGATGTGGTAAGTGTTCAGGTCATGGGTTACACTCTGGGTAGCCACATTTTTATATTGGCTTCTAGTAGGGGTGTTAATTCGGGCTGGGCCGGTCACTAAACCCATAAATATTTGAGCCGGTTCGATCCAAAAATATTTTAGGCCTAGATTTTAAAGTCTGGTCTGACTCTTATAGGGTTATAGGGCTTTTTGAAAAATAATTTGTCAATTATCATTTCTATCGCTTTAATACTTTGTATTTTGAAAAAACAATATGTTGTACATAAAAGAAGAATGTACATTTGCAAATAAAAAATATAATACTTGTAATGATCAAATAATAAAGTGTATTAATAACTTTCATATTTGCTTTATTAGAATTTGAATCAAAAATATTAAAATAATATATTATTATTAATAGTGGTTTTGATTATAAGAATAATAATATATAAACTAAAATATAAATTTTAGGGTTTTGGGTCGGTACTAGCCCAAACGGGCTTAGGTCCAAAATATCAAAAGTCCAAATGAGCTTAGTACGAAAGGTGGACTTTATAAAACTAAGCCCAGGCTTGATATTTTTTTGGGTTAGGCGGATTCGGACTGCGGGCTTCGGTCCTAGTTGAAATATGTAGCTTCTAGCCACATAATTACTAGACCAGGTCTGTGTCTTCCCTCTCCTTCGTTTCTACTTTCTTATTTTCAGTGTCAGTAATATATACACTACTCACTCATTGACCTATCTCATTTATGACAAAGTTGCAACTTTTGAAACTAGGGAGCCTTTTAGGCCATGTTTATTGGCGGGTTCTTAGGACGGGGTTCTTAGCGCAATATAAGAACCGTTTCTTAACTTTAACTAAGAAAAAGTTAAGAGACGGCTCTTAAATCTCTTATTTAAGAACTGTCTCTTAACTTTTTTTTTAGTTAAAGTTAAGAAACAGTTATTAAATTACGCTAAGAATCCCGTCCTAAGAACCCGCTAATAAACATGCCCTTAGGAACTTATAGCATGACATTGTCAATTTTCTTGAAAACATGCATTTGTGTATGTCACGTACAGCTCCGGACCAACGATTACAAAATTCCTTAAGGCCCAACGCCAATTAAAAAAAAATTACAATGAATCAAAAAAATACAAATCTGCATTGAATTTTTTTGAATCCAGTGAAAGGCCCCAAGCAGCCGCTTATGTGGCTTGTGCCGTGGGCCGGGCCTGGTCATGTACCAGAAAATGGAGATGAAGGAAGTGAGATTG
>MU107956.1:0-36560 GCA_012274485.2 Sinapis alba
AATGTGTCCTTTTACAAAAGACGACAACTCCTATTTATACGGAGTTAAAGAAATCCAAACACCGACGTAACTAGGACTTATCTAGCTAATTAATGAAACTAATAATAATTAAAGATAAACACAAATTCAAAGCCAACGTAACGAACTCGGTTTAGAGTGACAACCGAGTGAGTGAAACACGTACGATGCGCTGCATCAGGTCTCCCCGGGTAAGAGAAGATTCGCCTCTGAATCTTGATCAGTGTTGTCACCATGAAACTTGGAAAGATATTTCACGTTAAACACATTTGCAGTCTTGATATGATCGGGAAGCTGAACACAGTACGCATTGTCGTTAATTCTTTCAATAACAGGAATAGGACCAATTTTCCGCGACCGGAGCTTGTTGTACTCATGTGCAGGTAGGCGATCCTTGGTGAGCACGACCCACACCAAATCGCCCGGTGCAAAAATCAGTTCACGTCGACGCACATCGGCTTTTTCTTTGTACTTCTGTACAGACTTCTCAAGATTCCTTGCCACCAACTTATGTGTTTCCTGTAGAGAAGAAACAAAATCGGCCGCTTTGCCATGGAGTCGCGTAGGATCAGGTAAAGGAGTAAGGTCAAGCGGGCAACGAGGAACAATCCCATAAACGACTTGAAAGGGGCTGAACCCGGAACTGCGATTAGTGGCATGGTTATGAGCAAATTCAGCTTGGCACAAACGAGACTCCCAAGTTCGAATGTTATCCCCAACTAGAGCTCGCAGCATGTTACCCAGAGATCTGTTGACAACTTCTGTTTGGCCATCCGTTTGAGGATGATACGCGGTACTCATGTCAAGACTTGTGTGTAGCATTTTCCATAAGGACCGCCAGAAGTGGCTTAAAAATCGAGTGTCCCTATCTGACACAATCGACGTAGGAAGGCCGTGTAGGCGATACACTTCAGCGAAGAACAATTGGGCTACACGAACCGCGTCTGTAGTTCGTTTACATGCGATGAAATGCACCATCTTGGAGAAACGATCCACAACGACGAAAATTGAATCATTACCTCTCTGTGTTCGTGGTAATCCCAAAACAAAATCCATACTGACGTCCGTCCAAGGCTGAGTTGGCACTGGAAGAGGCATATACAGGCCTGCATTTGAAGCTTGGCCCTTGGCTAACTGACATTGACGACAGCGTTTGACAAAACGCTCTACATCTCGTCGCACAGTTGGCCAAAAATAAGTGGATGTCACGAGTTGTAAGGTCCTGTCACGGCCCACGTGACCCTCGGTGTGTAGTTCCTCGATAACACGAAGCCTCAAACTGCAGTCAGGGAGACATAGTTGAGAACCTCTGAATAGAAATCCATCCACTAAGGTGAAGTCATCACGTTTCTGGTGCTTGACGTCGCTTAAAACACTTGCGAAGAAAGGGTCAGACTCATACAGCTCCGAGAACGAAGCAAAACCCGATACTGATGTATGGAGTGTTGTGAGCAAGACATGGCGTCGACTCAATGCGTCAGCGACGCGGTTCAGCCGGCCGGATTTATGGCGAATCGTAAAGGTAAACTGTTGGAGGTAGGCAATCCAACTTGCATGTCGTGCCGAGACCTTTACTTGACTATCCAGGTGTTTTAATGCGTCATAATCCGTGAAAAGAACAAAGTCACGATGAACAAGATAATGTCTCCAATGGCGGATTGACTGGACTACAGCATAGAATTCGACATCATAAGTACTGTATCTGCTCCTAGTCCCTGCGAGTTTCTCACTAAAGAACGCGACTGGCCTTGATTGCTGACTCAAAACTGCGCCGATCCCTAACTTAGATGCATCGCAATGTAGTTCGAATGTCTCTGCGAAGTCAGGGAGTATTAAAACTGGAGCTGTAGTCAGTTTGATCTTGATGAGCTCAAAGGCCGTAGCTGCATCTGGCGTCCAAGAAAATGTTGTTCCTTTCATGCATTCAGTGATTGGCGCCATGATTGTACTGAAGTGAGCAACAAAACGTCTATAAAAAGACGCTAACCCATGAAAGCTACGTACCGCTGAGATTGAGGTAGGCGCTGGCCAGGCTCTGATTGCTTCGACTTTGCTCATGTCCATGGATAATCCTTTCTGAGACACTACATAACCCAGAAACAGTACTGATTCCACTGCCCATTCGCACTTTTGACTTGCCACATACAGCTGCTCCTGGCGTAGTATAGTCAGTACTTGTCGCAGATGGTCAAGATGTGTTTCCAGCGAGCTGCTGAAAATTAAGATGTCATCAAAATATACGACCACAAACTTCCCGATGAATGGTCGCAACGCCTGGTTCATGATTCGCATGAATGTGCTAGGGGCGTTAGACAGACCAAAAGGCATGACCAGCCACTCGAACAACCCTTCTCGCGTCTTGAATGCGGTCTTCCACTCGTCCCCTGGCCTGATGCGAATTTGATGATAGCCACTCTTTAGATCGAGCTTAGAGAAAACTTGTGCTGATCCAATTTGGTCCAATAAATCATCCAGCCGTGGTATTGGAAATCTGTAGCGTATAGTGATCTTATTGACCGCTCTGCTGTCAACGCACATGCGCCATGTCCCATCTTTCTTTGGGATTAGTAAAGCGGGTACCGCGCAAGGGCTAAGGCTCTCGCGTATATGACCTTTCGCTAATAAGGATTCCACCTGTTTTCGCAGCTCTTCATGTTCTTGTGGACTCATCCTATAGTGAGGTCTGTTCGGCAGGGAAGCACCCGGAACAAGGTCTATTTGATGTTGTATATCACGAAGTGGAGGTAGACCCAACGGCAGGTCGGAAGGAAAGACGTCTTGAAAGTCTTTTATGAGTCTGAGAATAGCTGGATTGGGAGTTGAATGCGGCGTAGCTCCTGCTGGAACGGCTACTAATGCAAACGCGAGCTTTTCCTCTAGTAGCTCCTTTGTAAAGGAGGAGTGGGAACAGAAGAGAACCGTATTGCTTGATCCGGTTTCTTCTAATAAATGTGGTTGAGGTTGTTGTTGTGGAAGGACCGTACTGTCTTGACTTGGTAACAAAACTATCCTGCGATTGTCAAAGAAGAAACTATAGACGTTACTTCTGCCACTATGAGAGACATCTCGATCATACTGCCACGGTCTCCCTAAAAGGATATGACTAACGTCCATTGGCACAATGTCGCAGTATATCTTGTCTTTGTAATAAGCACCAATCGATAGGGAAACCAAGACTCGTTGAGAGACCCGTATTTCTGCCCCCTCTCGAAGCCAAACGAGTTTGTATGGTGCAGGATGTTCAGCACGTCGCAAACCCAATTTTGTAACTGCTTCCTCCGAAATGACATTCCGAGAGCTCCCTGAATCAATCACAAAACGGCACACCTTGCCTTTGATGGTGCACGTGGAAGCAAAAATATTGGTGCGAAGCCAAGGTTGATCGTCCTGTCTCATTGGAGCGAGACAAACACGACGTAGCATCAACATTGTACCACGATCTCCTGTATTACAATCCTCCAAAAGATCCTCCACAATGTCATTCTTTTCGTCTGATCCCTCATCGTCCCATTTGACCTCATCTGTTAGAAGCCCACGACGAGTTGTATTGGGGCAAGCTGTCTGTCGATGTCCAGTCTCCCCACAAGTGTAACACCGAAGGGCATTTGGTCGAGATGAGCGCCTCAGTTCTTCGGTTGCGGCAGGTGTACGTGTTGTTGTTGCTGCTCGATTTGGCGGTGGTTCGCTTGTATCTTTAGCGGTATGTGTCTGGTGATTTGGCTCTGTAGTTGCAGCTGAGGGACGCACCCGTGAAGATGCGCTCCAAGTCGTAGAAGTCGGTTTGAATTGTAGCTCAAAAGCTACAGCACGACGATGAGCCTCAGCAATTGTAAGAGGATCAAACTGTGACATCGCGTTTTGTATTTGCGGGCGCAGTCCTCCTATAAATCGCGATACCAGCTGGACCTCGCTATCTAATATCTCATTGCGAGTAAGGAGCAGAGTGAATTCTTCTGCATAATCGTCCACTGAACGTGAACCCTGTCGAAGATTCTGCAGTCTCGTGAACATGGTACGGTCAAAGTTGTAAGGAAGGAAAGACTTGCGCATTACTTTTTCGAGTTTTGCCCAAGTACTGATGTTTCCTTTTCCTGCTCGTGCTCGAGAAGCTTTCAACTGTAACCACCAAGATGCTGCTTTACCCCGAAATCTCGTGGCAACCAATGCTACTTTTCTTTCTTCCGGCACACGCTTGAATTCAAGCATCTCTTGAACCGCAACCAACCAGTCCAGAAGATCTTCACCACGGGTACCCCCATGAAACTCAGGAATCTCCACCTTGAACCCCATCTCCCAACTCCGATCGTCTCTGTCACGGCGAAGTGCCACTCTTCTGTTTCTCTGTCGATGATCTTCTTCGGCGAAAGGGTTGTCTTCCACGTCGGTTGACCCATCTTCAGAGTTATCCTCCGCTTGATCCTGTTCCCGGTCGTTTTGATGTGGACGAGGAAGGCGAGCATCACGAGTCTGACGTCGAAGGGTTGCCTCAGTGAGTTCACGAATAGAGTCATGAATCGTTATCTGGATATTCTCCTGCATAGCAGCTAAAGTGCGCCTTAATTCTTCCCATTCATTCACGGGCAAGTCTGTAGCGTTGTTAGTGCGACGAGGAGCCATTGCAAAAGTTCTGAAACGCGAAAAAAAATTTTAGGTCGGATCGAAACACGCTCTGATACCAAACTGGCGCAGCGTATAGGTTCAAAGGAGGTTTGTTTAGTCGAAGAATACCCAAACGCTGCTTTGTTCTTGTTCTCGTTGATTCTTAGAATGCCGATAACAAGAGGAAATAAAAACTTCGCAAAAGCTCTGATTAATTCAATAATAATGTGTCCTTTTACAAAAGACGACAACTCCTATTTATACGGAGTTAAAGAAATCCAAACACCGACGTAACTAGGACTTATCTAGCTAATTAATGAAACTAATAATAATTAAAGATAAACACAAATTCAAAGCCAACGTAACGAACTCGGTTTAGAGTGACAACCGAGTGAGTGAAACACGTACGATGCGCTGCATCACCGGCTTTAGGAGACGCCCTTAAGAAGAATACATCCGTTGCCGTGTTTTCCGTTTCTGGTCGTCCTCTTGCCACTGTCACTAGGAAACGTCTCCGTTTTGCTGGTCCCCGCAACGAACCAACTATTAATCAATAATCAGCCATTTAACCAAACCGGGTTGGGGTGACTTTTGTGAACAGAATACAAAAACACTACAAGTCTACAACAAATGAACATTAACTGGTTATACCGGGTTAAAAATGATATAGCGAGTTAAATTGAGATTGCTACGCGAAGACCTAGGTTAGTTGAACATCGAGGCCTTCTTCGCTCACCTTCTCGTGATCCAACAAATTTCGAAGAAAACAAATATCAAAATCAGGGTAAGAAAAGAGAATATGTGTTCCTTGTATATATTACGCAACTCTTTACTCTTGTATATTGGGCCTTAGCCCATACCAAAATCTCTGATTGAGTAAGTGTAACTAGATCATATTTCGATTGATTGTACAAAACGTATGGGAACTGTATCCCAAGTTCGACAACAAGAACTTTTTACCATTTCTAAAGTTCTTAAGGGCATGATTATTAGGAGTATCTTAGGGTGAGGTTCTTAGCGTAATTTAAGAACCATCTCTTAATTTTAATTAAAAAAAATTAAAAGACAGTTCTTAAATAGGAGATTTAACTTAACTACTAAAACACAATATTCAGCAACAAGGTTCTTTAACTGTTCCATGTCCTTTGACTATGTATACGTGAAGACAGAGTTCACTAACAGGCAGTATCATACACTCCAAAAATATCTCAGAGATCACCATTTTTGAACTGAAGAGTAGCTAAACTATCGAAAGTAAGGCTTTGTGACACTGAAGATCAGACAGACGAGCTTGTAAACAGATGTGAGATGACAGTAAGTCAAAACATGAATGCAAATATTGGTACATCGATTTGGGAATGACAAAATAGCCTGACATACACAAACATCTGTAGAAAAAAAGAATCAAGTAGCATTCCAAATAACTTGTTGATGTTATACTCCTTAGACAAGTGCAAAAGAACACCCGAAATCTAACACAAAATTAACCTCAAAAGTGATACTACATACTCCGTTTCAAATTACTTGTCGTTGTAGGATAAAAATTTTGTTTTAAAATAAGTGTCGTTTTCGGTTCAATGCAAAATTTATTGAGAAATATTATCAATTTAATTTTTCTATTATTGAAATATGGTTAGATGTATTGGTAATAGTGTTTTTATTTTGAAAACATGTAAAATTAAATATTTTCTTAATTTGTGTTCATAAACTCAAAACGACAACTAATATGAAAAGGAGGGAATATGTTTCAAGTGGTGGGTAAGGTTTTGCACATATATTAAAAAAATACAAAAATTTATACAATTTATTTTAATTACATAAAAATATCATTAAATGAAAATAGTTCAACCAATAAAAAATACAGTATTTTGTATTTGATCACATAGTTCAAATGATATTAAATTATATCTAGAATAGTGAAAATATCAATTATTTTACAACATTTTTTTTCTGTAAACGCTAGTGATATTGAGGGAATAATATTTACAATTAAAATAACTTAAAGAGGGAAGAATGTTCACTTAGACTACCTTATTTACTTGATTCCAAGGGACAGAGAGAATGTAATGTAGTTTTACCCAAAAAAATGTTTGTTAAAATGGGTAGATGTGCGCAGAATTCTAAGTAAGCGACCTCACAATAAAAATAACCATGGATGTACTTGAACAAAATTAATAAACGCCATTATCAATAACAATCAAAGCCAATGAGGACCAGAGGGTTTTTGGGCATCTTCTTTCGCAGTTAATGTTTATAATCCATAAGTTACAAAAAAAAAAAAATGTTTATAATCCACTTCATAGCGGTATGGCGTCCCTGAGAAGAAGTAGAGCAATCATATGCTTGAAGTCTCATTGGATCAGTAGTTCTCTTTATTAATATTCATGATGTTAAAGTTAGCCAATTCCTTTACTACTCCCTCCGTTTCAAAATGTTACATATTCTAGGTTTTTCACACTTATTAATAAAACATATTAAATCTTAGCATTAAATGTATAATTTTTTGTGATTAACTATTTCCCATAACTTTTAACCAATCAAAATTCAATAAGTACAATTAATTTTCTTGAAGTTTACAATTTATCATTATTAACTACTAAAAATTGCATTGAAAAAGTAAAAAATGTAACTTTTTGAAACAAAAATTTTTGCTAGAAAATGGATTATTTAGAAACGGAGGGAGTAGTTTTTTTTTCATGTCACATTTATTGGGTCCATAGAATTACTTCGTGCATGGAGCCCTGGCTCTAACACTTAGAGCAGCATTATCCCAAGTCCTTAGATGGGTTTTTTAAGAAAATCAATGATTTAATTAAATCAAAAGTAATTAAAATAGGAGTAATCGATCCTTAATATGAGATTTTGGGAACCGATTTAGAGTGGGATTTTAAAACACGTGTCAGAAAACCCTGAAATTTCAATTTTTTTTTCTTTTCTCTTTTTTCTTTTCTTCTGTTTCTCCAGTGTTCTCCTCTTCTGTCGTTGTCTCCTTCTCCTCTCAGCTTCTCCGCTGGAGGATACAAGCTCCCCTAAGTTAACAACGAAAGCACTCTTCTTTCGTTTCTTCAGCTACCAAATCACAACAAAAGCTCTCTGCTGGCCTTACCTCTTCGAAACAGTCAACGGAACAACCGTTGTTTTCTCCGGAGACACCCCCTTCCTGTTGAGAACAAATCACAGGACAGAGGTGGACTGGATGTATCTGTGGAACATAGCCTTGAGGAAAGGCTGTCTTGGCTACATCAAATACGTGCTCAAAAGGATGGGGTTTTCATATTCTTGAGTTTATCCCCGTGGAGAGGAACTGTGAGGTTGATATGCTTTCAACTTTTAAGGATCCTCAACAAAAAAATTAAGAAACTCCCAATAAAACACAAAATCTATGAGTTTCTTAATTAAATTTCTTAACTAATTTTTATTATTAAACAAGTCATTAAGAAACCCAAATAGATTATAGGGATATTGATGGTCTTAAAACCCTGAATTACATCTTTGTACCCTAAATCACACGATAACCAACACAAAACTCATAAACAATTCAATTCAACCAACAAACCCAGCAAAACAAAACGGTGTGAAACATTCTCTGATTTAATTTACATAGCATTTTAACAATTTTAAGGCAATTTAGTGTGCAAATAGTGTTAATAAGGCTCGTGCGGATTAAAATTTAGTTAAATATGCTATATGTTTTTCCAGAAACTTTTGGAGCCTCCTCTAAACAAGGATGAATTGATATTCAAACATGAAAAATTGTTATAGAGGCTGCTAAAAAGGTCATGAAAAAGGTCAAACACAGAATATTAACTTGTATATTTGTGCTTTATCATTTGCCTCACCCAAAGCGTGTATCATCATCGGTTTACTCTCTCTGGACCGAGCTAAACGCGATACTCGATCCATCCATCGCCACGGCACCAATGCAAGCCTCTGATAAAAACATGGTAGTTTTAACTTTTAAGACATTGACGGTGGAGGGGACACTCTACATTTCTTGTGTGGGCCCTACGGAAGAATGATAGATTTGGAGCCAACCACAAAAAAAGTCAAACAAAATCTCAACAGCTTTGTTCATATACGTATAAGAGTATTATCATCATAAAGAGTTGAATGAGACGTTATTTCTTAAGATAGTAATTAAAGAAACGACTACAAATTCATTTTCTATAATACCGTGTCATGAGGAGGATATCAAGATTATCCATTACTGCATCAAAATCCGGATGATGAAAATTGTCGACTATTGACCTTTTTTATATTCATTGTATTCGTATAAATTTACGTTACTGATGATGTCTAGTTATGGATATATATATATGTACATGAATGTTAGCAAATCGATAACGGAACAAAAATGTTAGCAAATCTGAATTTTTAAGAGAAATCAAAAGGCAAATTTTGGATTTAGGTACACTGTTGAAAATATGAAATTAAAGACGAATAAGTAACAGTAGAAAACATATGAAAGATGTAGATAGAATATGTGTGATTTCGTCAAGACTTTTCATTCAGAGACATGTTTTTTCTCAAAATCTTTTGCTGACTGATGTCGCTGAAAAGGAGTATATCACTTGTTATCATCAATTCACATTAATAATTTTCTGATTTTCTCATATCTCATTTAGATATTTGAAATGAAGTGTACCAGTTAAACTATTTCAAACACCTTTACATCTTTGCTTGTGTATATTTTTCCTCGAAAGGGTATAGACATGTAGTCAACTTTGATGCCCTGAAAATTGGGTAATCTATATTCTATAAAATAGTATAGGAGATTGTTAATCAGTGTTAAGCAAAAGATCCGTGTTAATAAAATATCCTTGTTAATAAATACTCCATTTGTTTCATAATAAGTGTCATTTTAAGTTTCTGTACACGGATTAAGAAAACATTTAATTTTGCATATTTTATATATAAAAACATCATTTCCATACACCTAACACTATTTCAACCAATAAAAAATTAAATTGAAAAATAAAATTCATAAATTTTGCATTGAAAATAGAAAACAACACTTTTTATGAAACAAAAATAAAACTTCAAAACGACACTCTTTGCAAAACGGAGGGAGTATCATTTTCTCCAGAAAACAATGCTAATACTCAATAATTTCAATAGCCATGCAGTTTTATTTTTATACTCCCTCTGTTTCATAATAAGTGTCGTTTTAGTTTTTTGCATACAGATTAAGAAAACATTAAATTTTGTATATTTTCTATAAAAAACATCATTACCCATACACTTAATCATATTTCAACCAATAGAAAATTAAAATGGAAAATAAAATTAATAAATTATGCATTAAAATCTTAAAATAACACTTTTTGTAACGAATTTTTTTATCTAAAACGACATTCTTTGTGAAACGGAGGGAGTATTAATATCACAATGGGCGCAATATTTTTGCGATCTTCTCTGCCAATAATAAACGCGTATCTGCACGTCCACATGTTGAGGTGTGTAACATAACATAGCACGCCAATTAGAAAAAATATTATATGATTGTTGGGGTAAGGTTTAAGGCGAATAAGATAACATCCAAAATAAAGATATGATACGATCGAGTTATCAACTATTTGTTTTCTTTGAAATGCATTTTCGTTGGGCTAAATAAACGAAACAAAAATGAAAATTCTACATGTTTTATATAAATTTACATTGACAAAACAGATTAAGATGAATATCCTTTGAGCGTCTAGTTTATACTCAATAGTTATATGGTATAAAAACCATTTGTCTTAACGATAAATTGTTGAATAAAACGGTCGTAGCATCATTGACAAAATATATTCTTATTGTTAACAAATAATACAAAAATTTATAAACTATTCTTATTGTTAACAAACGAATTAAACTCGCTAATATATATTTATAATCAGAATACTGTATATGCATTGAAGTGAATTGCTAATATGCGTGGTTAAAGCTGTCAACCAAACGTATCGGTGATTAAAAGAGAGGAGATTTTTTTTTTTTAAACAAAAAAAAAAGAGAGGAGATTCTGGTTGGTGAATTATATCATACAATGGATATATAAGTTGCAGCTTACGACGTGGTACGGTCTGTTTTTGGAATGTCAAAAGATTATAAAGTTGTATGGAAATGTGAATGAGGATACTACAAAGGGACAAAGGTAGAGTCCAAAATTTGACTTTTCCACTATATTATTCAACATTTAATTACTTTTCATATTCATTTTTTAATCTCATCACCTCGTGTCTGGACTCTGGACGGATGATGGAGAGTGGAGACACGTTCTTATGAACTGTTGTGGCTTCTTGACCTCCGTATAAATCACCAAAGTTGTGATTTTTATAATCGTTTTGTATTTGGTATATAGGTGTCTCTTATCATTTACCAATGTATATATATAATTTGTAACCAAATATGTTACAATAATAATTCAAAATTACATACCCTCGAGATGTTAGTCTCCCATAACCTAATAGTCACAACTTTTATGTATTACACTTTTGATAAGAGCACTTTTGATAAGAGCATGATTAACCAGAAATTCTTAAGATGTAGAGTTCTTAAAATTAGGATGAAATTCTTAATGTAATTAAATAATCGGTTTTTACATATTTTATTTAAAAACCAATTCTTAATTTTTTTTGTTAAAATTAAGAACCGATTTTTAAATTATGTTAAGAATCTTATCCTAAAAACTCTAAATTAAAATTATGTTAAGAATCTTACCATAAGAACTCTATCATAAGAACTCTGGATTAATTATACTCTTAAATAGCTAACGGAATGGGACAAACCATTGTTTCTATAAAACTTACAAGTTACACCTATCGAAATTTGTTTTTATCATGTAACACCAAAACGCTATTAATTTATTTTTATATATTCCTTCTACATTTGATATGACCAAATTAATTGATTATATATAAAGTATTATGTCTGACGTTCACTTTTTGAATATTACATTGACGTATGTTTCACAATATTTTATTCCGCAGATTACATTATTAAAATCGTTATCATTTTGGGATTAATACTCCAAAACATCATCATTTGATTTTTAATATTTTTTTAAATACCATCAGAATTGTATGTTTGAAAATGGTTTCTAAAAGTCTGGTACGAAATCTAAAAGCATTTAAGTAAGACTCGTTTATCTTTAAAACAACGAAAATTGTGGAAACAACTTGTTTAAATGTCTGACTTATTTGCAGTATTACATTCATTATTAATAATATAAAAGCCAGAAAGGCAAATAAAACACGATTTACAAATATAATACTCAACTTTTTACAATGACAGGTTTGCCCTCGTCACTTGCCTATAAATTTGACATGATCTTCCCTCCTTCAAACAACAACCAAAAAGAAATAACAACACACAAGAAAAAAACACAATGACCAAAGAAGTTTGCTCCTACATTGGACTTTGGTTGTTATTCACGTTACTTCTTAGTAACTATGTCGTTGATCTTGAAGCCTCGCACCATGTATACAATAGACTTACCCAAAGCTCTAACACCAAATCTCCTTCCGTAAACCAGCCCTACCGGACCGGTTTCCATTTTCAACCGCCCAAGAATTGGATGAACGGTATGTTTATTACCACCATATCAATCTCACTGTCATACTATTTTCATCTCTCTCTCTAACCTTTTGTTCCTTCTTTATGGCTCTTGCTTGGAAAAATTGGATTGATCTCTTGCCGTGAACAGATCCTAATGGTTAGTCAACTCTTCCTATCCAATAGACAGATCATTTTCCCTAGAAACTAGTAATTTATTATATTTCAGAAACATTAATTATACCAATAAGTCAGCATACCAACCGTATATTTGAATTTTTCTAATGCATTGGTCGACCTTTTATTACGCTGCACCACGATGATTACACATGCATATAATAAAATATATTTACATTTATACAGGCCCTATGATATACAAAGGAATATATCATCTTTTCTACCAATGGAACCCCAAAGGCGCCGTGTGGGGTAACATCGTGTGGGCTCATTCAACGTCAACAGACTTAATAAACTGGAACCCTCATCCTCCAGCTATCTTCCCATCTGAGCCGTTTGATATCAATGGATGTTGGTCCGGTTCGGCTACAATCCTCCCCGACGGCAAACCGGTTATCCTCTATACCGGAATCGATCCCAAGAACCAACAGGTTCAAAACATAGCCGAGCCTAAGGATCTCTCTGACCCATACCTCGTGGAATGGAAAAAGTCACCGTTGAATCCTCTTATGGCTCCTGACGCCGTCAACGGCATCAACGCCAGCTCGTTCCGTGACCCAACCACCGCGTGGCTAGGCCACGACAAGAAGTGGAGAGTCATCATCGGAAGCAAGATACACCGTCGTGGACTAGCTATCACTTACACGAGCAAAGACTTTCTAAAATGGGAAAAATCTCCTGAGCCGTTGCATTATGACGACGGAAGTGGAATGTGGGAGTGTCCTGACTTTTTCCCCGTGACGAGATTTGGTTCTAAAGGCGTGGAAACGTCGTCTTTTGGTGAACCTAATGAGGTTTTAAAGCACGTGTTGAAAATAAGCTTGGATGACACGAAACATGATTATTACACGATTGGTACGTACGACCGTGTTGGAGATAAGTTCGTTCCCGACAAGGGTTTTAAGATGGACGGTACGGCTCCTAGATACGATTACGGGAAGTACTACGCGTCGAAAACGTTTTATGATTCGGCCAAGAACAGGAGAGTGTTGTGGGGTTGGACTAACGAGTCATCATCGGTTGAGGATGATGTTGAGAAAGGCTGGTCCGGTATTCAGGTAACTATTTTTAGATTTAATTGAAATTAAATAAAAGACAATTCTTTTAAATTGTCACAAAATAAGTTTTTTTTTGAAATTTTGAATTTTTTTTTTTAAATATGAAACACCATCCCTAAATCCACCCTTTAACTAAAAACCATAAGTTTATATTAGTTAACTCTAAAGGTATAAATACATATAAATGCATTTTTTAATCTTTTATATAATTTATTTTAATCATTTTCTTCGTTAAGAACTATTTTTATGAAAAATAAACTAAAAAAAAACTATCTAAAAAAATTTCTCATAAATAAAGCAAATTATAATTTGGTTGAAATTAATAATTTTCTTTTTTTATTAGACAATTCCGAGGAAAATTTGGCTTGACCGGTCCGGTAAACAATTGATTCAATGGCCGGTTCGGGAAGTAGAGAGATTACGTATGAAGCAAGTCAACTTACGTAACAAAGTTTTAAATTCAAGATCTAGACTTGAAGTCTATGGTGTGACAGCTGCACAGGTGCGACTATTGTATCTATCTTTCTTAAAAGTAATTAGTATTAGAAAATTAGGTTTTTAAAAATCTTGTGATTGTTATATAGGCGGATGTGGAGGTTTTATTCAGAGTGAGAGACTTGGAGAAAGCGGATGTGATAGAACCAAGTTGGACTGATCCACAGTTGATTTGTAGTAAGATGAATATGTCGGTTAAGTCCGGTTTAGGTCCATTCGGTTTAATGGTTCTTGCATCTAAGAACTTGGAAGAGTACACATCCGTTTATTTTAGAATCTTCAAAGCCCATCAAAACAGCAATAAGTACGTTGTGGTCATGTGCAGTGACCAAAGCAGGTACCTTTCCTTGGTTAAGATCCCTAATAACACTATTAAGTACATTAATTTAGACTAATCCATGCCACAAGTATTTATATTTTTTTTTTTCAACAGTCATATACACCCAAATTGATTTTTCTTGAAAACATTGAAGAAATATCCAAGCTTTGACTTTCTAATTTTGTGACATTTTTGGTGATGTTGAACTTGGGACAGATCTTCATTGGAAGAAGATAACGACAAAACAACTTATGGAGCTTTTGTGGATATTAATCCTCGCCAACCACTCTCCCTCAGAGCCTTGGTAATTAAGCACTCTCTAGTTCACACATAAAATTACTATTTCAGGAAATGTCAAAAAGGCATGCAAATGTAAAATATACATTCACCCCTTTTAGGAATATCCTTTAAACCCCATGAAATAATTATCAAATAGCCTAATTAGCCTCTGGTCAAGACTATATAATCTTTACCTTGTCCAAGAATCAAGAGGATGATATTTTTTGTAGATTTCTTAAAGAAGTTTGTATTGTTTCATTTTGTTGTTGTAGATTGATCATTCAGTAGTGGAGAGTTTCGGTGGAAGAGGAAGAGCATGCATTACCTCCAGAGTGTATCCAAAATTGGCAATAGGAAAAAAATCACATCTCTTTGCTTTTAACTATGGATCCCAAAGTGTTGATGTATTAAGCTTAAGTGCTTGGAGCATGAAGTCTGCCCAAATCAGTTGATCACGTATGGCAAAGATAGATACATTTATTGAGCATTTATATGATATGATTCTGGAGATTTTATGTGGTCCAATTTGTTTGGTTGTGAAAATGAGTCCAACTTGTATGTTGAAATAAATTTCAAGGTTATATGACATTTTATTTGACTTCTCATAGTATTGGTTTACTGTGTTAAATTACAATTCTACTGTCGGTAGTCAAAATCTTCTAAGTTCCAGCGAACATGATTATAGTGGACTTTATATGAATATACGAGCACATGTGTTACATATTATATGTGAAACTCGAATACAGTTTGCATGATTTTGCTCAAAATGACAATAAGTATGAAATTATTATAATATATGTGTGCTTTGGACTAGACTTAGGACCATTCTAACGTATAGTTTTAATAACAACGGCTACAAAGCCTAGTAGTTCTAGCCCACAATACGATGGGCAAAAACCTAAGCTGTTCAATATATATATCAACACTAAGCAAAGCATATGACCAACGAATTTATAGCACTAGACATCAGTAGAGATACCATCATGCCAACGTACTTTATTATAAAGAAGTCAAACCATCAAACTAACTTTACTGAACAAATGATTCATGGCAAAAGTCTAAAGCTTAAGTTATTTCTTGAGATAAAAGTCACATGCTTACAAAAACTTAGGTCAGCAACCAAATCTAATATTTTTGCTTTGACATGAAGCTTCTTCCGGTTCTTAAATCTATAACAGGGTGATCCCCTTTATGTCAAAGTTAACAAATTGTCTTCTACCAAGACCCAACTTCCTTATGACTACTACTACTACTACTTGAATTACTGTAAGCCTCCTAAGATCTTGAACAATGCTGAGAATCTAGGGGAGGCACTCAGAGGAGACCGCATTGAGAATTCAGTTTATACTGTAAGTAAAATGCACATTCTTTACTTCAAGACTTATAAATGTTTCATTCGAGAGAAATAAAAACGTTACATAAATTTAGCAATGAGATAATTGCAGAGAAATGTCTCAGCTAATACAATTACTACAGCAACAACAAACTACGTTGGAAGCAAAACTCAGAGAATAATATAATCCCAGTTTTGCCCTCAAAGAATCATCAACACATGGACACCTTTTCTCCAGTCTCAATGTGCTTCTTCTTCTTTCTTTCTTGGGTTACAATTACCACACAAGCTTATTCACATATAAATCACAAATCTGCAAATTGTTTGAACGGTGTGTTGTGTCCGTTTTGTACAACTTCCACCGCTTGTAAATAGCCACCAACATACTAATACGATCAGAAAAAAAAAACCTGTAAGAATGTGAAAGTGCTGCTGCTTCTGGTTTTAAGCGCAAACAGCTTCTACTGCGAGTTTCTTCATCACATTTGGACACGGATCTCCACCAAACATCGCTGGTGCTACAGTTACAGAACACCAATTCTGCCCAACACAAAGCTGCAGGAAAAAACAACCTTCAGAACATGTTTCAAGGCACAAAACAGAACAAAGATCCATGAAACTTACTCTGTTGAAAGCATCATAGGAGTGATGAGCGTGACAGCTTCCTTGACGGTAGCTACCACAAGTTCCTTCAGGTGTCCCAAAGCTAGCAAACTTCACTGTGGTGATCTTCTGTCCAGGCCCACATTGTAAATGCACTTTGGGATGCAATGGTTTATTGACTTTTCCAGAAGCATGCAACTGGTAATTCACAAGCGTTGATTGCCATTCATATATATCTGCACAAACAGTGTCTACTTCTCTTCTAACCAATGAGATTCCGTTTGGATCTCCTCCCCATTCCTCAAAGACAACCAATAGATTGCCTGTTGGTTTCAGCCATGACCTTGGGACATGGTACCTAACAATATCAATATCAAAAACAATTCATTAGCTTATAGGGTCAACGATAGATTAGTATATTTATCATGAACTGTGCTTCTTTTACCATCTCTGAGAAGCCTCTCCACAGTTTCTTAAGCACTTGTTCTCGTTGAATGTTCCGGTGTAAGAACACTCGCTGCAAGTACCAACTGCTTTATATGCAGGCCAGTGACGTCCCACGCTCTGCCCATTAATCCATATCTGACCTTTTCCCATGCTTCCCATGTCCACAGCCAACGGAGAATCGCCAGCTGGAGCAGAGAATGTCGTCTGAAACAAAGACATGTCAAACCACCAGAAACTAACCTTTGATGTCCGTAAAGATAAACTCGAGATGTGCTACCAACCTTGTACCAAGTAAGCGGCTGCTTTTGAGCCACAAATGCACCTTCTGCCCATTCCACTGATGAGCTACCGCTGAGTGAATGAAGACTTAGACTCTCTCCTCTAAGACCAACCTGAAAGAGATGTACCAGTTTAGGTAGTCACTAATTAGTAGAGTGATACAAACAGAGGATTATATCTTGAGTTATGTACCTTATAAGTCCATTTCTGCCAGGACAGATCTCTCCGTCCCCTATTGAGACCGTTTAATGAAACTGGACCAAGAACTCCAGTATTCCATGTCTCAAAATGTGGTCCCACATTCTGCATTGTATCAGAACATATATAGGTTAAGAACATCTCTACATTGAACTTAAGCGTTTGGCAAAAAAAGATTGGTGCTATGGACTAACCGGGAGACCAACAGCGATGCTTAGTATAGCAATTTTGTTGAAACCAGCTCTTAGGTTCACACCTCTTCGGAATGTTAGCTTGGGAGAGTCTAAGCTACCATAAGCAGATCCTGGATAAGAGAGCAAAAACATGTCAAAATGAAGCTAACAGTTGGACCAGTAGATAAAACTAATACACAAAGCAATTACCAGATAAGTGGCCATTGATGAACACATGCATAGCATGTCCAGCTGATAGAACAGTAAGAGTTGGCAAATTCCCAGACCTCAGAAACCCTTCGTTGGAGTCAATCTTAACACTGTAAAACAAAAGAAATAGACAATTTGTGTAAGCAAGTCAAAATGCATTTGGTGTTGATAGATTCTACAAGGTCTGTGGATACTTACTCAGTCATGTACCACAGATAATCTGAAGTGTCTCGTGTAGTGTTGATCTGCTCCACTAATCCGACCATTGTGAATGACTCATCAACGTAACTTGATGGGTCTTCATTGTATGCTTGCCAAGATAATCCTCCATGAACAGGAACCCGAACCATTTTCATCCTTGAAGTTTGAGCACCAACCTGCAGTCAAAACCAAGAAGAAACAGTTTAAAACTTTGATCCTCTTTAATCATATATCAAGTTGAAGCATATAATGATGATTCTTCTTACCCTGGCTGTGTTGTAAACTGTGTTTTTGCAGTCTGGGAGAATACTAATAGACCATGGAGGTAGATTGTAGTGATTTTTCCCAAAAGAAACTTTGGCATAAGATCTTGAGTTGTAATTTGCTAAGAAAGCAGAACAAGCTCCAGATTTTGATTTGTACTGATGAGCCTGCAACATATACAAGTGTCCATAAGTCTATCAAGCTCATCAAAGAATAATAACCAAAATTTTAAAAAGGCTGTGAGCTGAGACCTCTTGATAATTTCCGAGGGGAATTCTTGTGAGTTGTCCTGATACTAATGCTGGCTCACACAGCTTGATAGCTCTGTGCAAATCCTTCAAGTGCCCCCACTTAGGCTGCCTTTCAAGTCCTGTTTGAAAGTAGTAGACAATATTTATAAAGAAGATAACAAATATTATATTTTCGGATTAAGCAAGCTTACCATATTCGTCAAGAGGAGCGTCGTAATCATAGCTGGTTGCAATGAACGGACCACCAGCAGTACGACCAAAATTTGTTCCACCGTGAAACTGAGCAAGAAACCAGTGTATGAGAACTTGAATAGCTCATGAAAAAGGTATAAAAAAAAAGAAGACAGCAACTATAGCTTTACCATGTAATAATTGATGAAAGATCCACCCTTTTGGATAAACCTTGCAACGGAGAAGGCCATATCTTCAGCTGGACGATAAGGAACTGGACCTCCAAACTTTGTAAACCTGTAAGAAACATCAAGAAAACAAACTGAGATCACCAAGAAACAGTAATAGAAGATTATTATCATTTTCGAGTTTGTGCTTACCATCCAGTCCAGGCTTCAGTCCACATTTTGGGTTTGTAAGCCTTGTTCGGAGAGAAGTAATCACAATAGAAGCCATTGCAAGCATTAATCTAGTAAAGAGCAATCACAGATTCAACAAGTTAACAAGTATGCAAGGAGAAAAGAGGCTGAACAAAAAGACAACTAATTGAATGTCATTATTAGAGACACAAGAACGTATCAATAGTCAAAGAGAAAAGTTCATGAAAAGAAGTATCACTAAAGCATGTGCAACTTAAATGAATACTAATAATTTAACTTAATGATTTCTTTAGAAAGAATGAAGTGAGACAATAGAATACAGCTAATGCATAAAATGTTCAAGAGACAAGACAAAAGAAGTCTTACAATGGGGTCGGGAGCATCGTCTTGTTTGCACATGACCCAAGGGACACCAGTGCCTAGCCCCACAGCCATTTTAGCTGCCCAGTTAGTGTAAGACCTACCCGGTGCACCGAGCTCATATTCCATTGGTCCATATTCGTTTTCAATCTGTCACATAACATATGATTTTAAAGTCACACACAAAAAGTCTACTTAGTCCCACACTCACTCTATACTAGGATTGTTAAAACCCCCAAAAATGCACTAGTAATGGTTCTTACCTGAGAGAGGATTATAGGACCCCCTTGAGATTCAAACAGCCTCTCAGCTTTCATCATGTTAACAATCTTTGTAGTGAATCTTTGCATTTGAGCCTTCAAAAAGAAGGGGAAAAAGTCAATGTTTCTGAATAAAGTGATGATCTCATGAGTCAAACAAGGGTCAATGAACAAGTGTGAAGTTTTAATTTAACTTCAAGATGAAGATAGAGACTAGTTTTAGAGAAAAAAACATGTCTAACCTTGAAAGGACCATTATCTGTTCTGAAGCTAATCCCTGGAACGTACTTAAGCCAAACAGGGAATCCACTGAGAAACATATACAGAAACAAACAAATCATATTAGATTTTTTTTTTCTCCATTTTAAAGTTTCTAATTTAAGGTTAAAGAGACAAGTGATTTACCCAAAGTTCCATTCTGCACAGACATAAGGACCAATCCTTAGATGAAGGTAGAGTCCAGACTGTTTGACCAACTTGACAAACTTAACCAAATCATAGTTGCCTTCAAAATAATACTGCAGATGAAGCCAAAAAAAACCCATAAAGTGGAATCCAATGAATCAGTACTTTGTTCAGACAAGGAAATAAAGATCCAAGCACTGACAACAAATAAATGGTAGATTTTTTCTTACTTTTCCAGGAGAGGGCTCATGCCCATTCCAGAAAACATAAGTCTGAATCACATCTAAACCTCCTTCTTTTGCTTTCCTTATTAGATCTGGCCACATCTACATCCAGACAAGAAACAAAACCTTAGATTTTGAAAGTACTAATTGGGTAGACAATGTGAGGAGATTTAAAAGCAGCAAAAGCTTCAAACTTTGTAATAACTCTAACTACATTGCAACCAAACCTCAGGAGTGCTTCTGGGGTAATGAATAGATCCAGAGATAAGGATTCTTCTTTTGCCATTGATGGTAATGGCTCTGCTATCGTAAGAAACAGAAGCAGAGACTAAAGAGACAAGAAACCCTAGAAGAAACAGAGCAGAAGCTGTCGCCATAGCCACATTCTTCATGGCATTAGGTTTGAAACCCATAACTGAGACTGTTGAAAGCAAATATCTTGCTTTACTTGAAGTTGGGTTTCACACTTTATTCTATTCTTCCTTAGTTGAGAAAGATGTGGTGAACAGAGAAAGTGTTTCTTTAGCTTAAAACTTTTCTTCTTCAGAGAAAGTGGGGAAGGAGAGAAAGATCTGTGAAGAAATTTATATTCTTGAAAGTGTAAAAAGAAGAAAACTTGGTTCTTGTTTTGATGCCAAAATGGAGTTGCTTTGCAGCTGCTTTTAAAGCACTTAGCAATGGAGGGTTCCTTGTGGGGTCCACCTTTGAGAGACCTTTTTGGGACCCACCGTGTTTTTGACCTTTTGTCATTTGTTGATTAAAAATAATTAAACACCTCCTAAGGTTTAAAATACATTTTCAAAAATTCCTGGATGTTTTTAGGGCAATTCTCTTAAATAACCCTTTTTTAGTTTTTGTCACAAAAATAGCCCTCAAAAAATAAAATGACCAAAATAGACTTTTTTTTTTTTTTGAAATTTTGATTTTTTTTATTTTTTTTTTGAAATTTGAAACCCTAACCCCAAACCCACCCCTTAACTCTAAACCCTAAAGTGCAAATTAGTTAACCCTAGGGATATAAATGCATATAAATGAATTTTTTAGCTTCAAAAAAAAACATTTTGGTCATTTTCTTCCTTAAAAACTATTTTTGTGACAAACAAACTAAAAAGGGCTATCTAAGGGAATTTCTCATGTTTTTATGTGAAAAGATCATTTATGATTTGATTGAATGTCCATAAGTTCCTTTTTTAAAAATGTCCATAAGTTATACACTCTCTATCTTGTTATGAACAGGCAATAACGAGACAATTGTATAACGCTTTTGATCTGTGTATAATTAATGTGTGTTAATTCTGTAAATGATTTAAATTTCAATGCAAAAATAAAATACCACATTCATTGAAATTAGGGAAAGTGTATTTAGTAGATAAATATATTTAAAAATATATATGAGTAATATATATGAAATTTTTATAAATTATTTATTCACATAATCAATATACAAACTCCAAAAAGCAAATTTGTTTTAATATTATTTTATTGTTTTTTTATTTTTTGTTTTCTTCTTCATTGATTCATGAGTGTTTACAGATATGTAAGATTATGTGATTCAGTTTCATACTAGAGAAATATAAGTTCTACATCTGCTGAATTGTCTTACTAACTAACCTACTAGTTTGTCAACCAAAAATGTATCTATCGTTGAAATTAAAGACATGATATAAGAATAGTTTTAGTTCATTCTTGTTAGGAAGTAAGTATGGCTTAAGTGGGAGACGTGGAGTTTTGGTGTTATCAAATAATCAGACATTTGATTATATTAAGCTAAACATGGTAAAGATAATTAAACACCGTATCACTCAACTCATCCATAATCACGAGATTATCTCTTTCCTTAACGCTACGTGCTCTTCTCGCACTTCTATGCGCGTGATAGTATTGGCCCAACACCTTACAAGAATGTCACGGGTTAGGTTTCGCCACCACAAATTCTATGAAGACATTTACAAAACACCAAAAGAACAAAAACTAATACAAATTCTTTTTGCTAGTAATTATTTTTTCATAGTATGATACTATGATTTCAATATTAACCTAACATTTTTTACCGCGTTAACTACGCTTAAGTTAAAATAAAGTTTCATACGAAAAAAACATTGTCCAGTTCCCACTGCCGATACGCCCCACTTGGCGCGTGTCTTCACGTCTCGCGATTCAGATTATTTTGGAATTTTACATAGTATTCCTTTTTTTAATTGTAAACAGCTGAGATTTTTTAAAATATTGTTTCGAATTCTAATTAGTACTATTGACATTTCTAGATTAGCAAGTTGTAAAGATATTTAAGAGGGTTCGTTAGACATGAAACCAATAATCATCTCAACCACTGGACACATGCAAAACTTTTGAAATATTGAATTTGTCTTTTCATCTCTCTACCTAAAACTTATACATATTTATTAAGACTATAAGTTCATCTTCTTTTGTCATGAAACAGTTATATACAGACGAATTTATTGTTAACTTCGAACAGATTCTTAAGTAGATGATGACCACTTAAATTTGCTATTAATTTGCTTTTGTAATAAACATTGATTTATCCTATTATCTTTAATCGCTCATGAGGCCATCGAGATTCGACGGTGCAACCTATGTATGGCTGGCTGTGTCTAAAGACTCTATACAATCTCATAAATCTCGTTGATATGTCATATTCATCTAATAAATTATCCACAATATAATTTCAAACAAATGCTATGAAGTCTCTGTTATATACTCCTACTCAGCAAAACACGCAAACATACACAATAGTTTTTGTAAACAAAAAGATAAGGTGGCGAAAAGGGGAATTATCGTGTTTGTAAAGCATCATTAAAGTTAAAACGCAATCGATTACGTTGAACAAAAACCATTATGTGTCCTCAATCAGATATTTAATAAGAGATGATGCGAGTTAATGATTTATGACAATGGTTTGTATAATGTTTAATTTTATTTTGTGACTACTGCCATTGGTTTAAGTTGCGTGGAGCAATTAATCTAAAAACGAAACAAAGAACAAAAAAAAGAAAAAAAAAATGAGTCGACCAAACCCGTTAACGGCGAAGACAACAACAACAGTTTCCGCGTTCGAGTTTCTGCTTTTCACTTCTTGTTCATTAAACTATCTTCCACGCGTGGCTTGTGGCGCGTGGATAAACAGAATATTTAGTACTGCATCGGTTTGACTTTTTGGGCTCCGGATCTTACGGCGGATCCTGCAAAACCTGTACTGTGTGGCTGTACAAAATGATATATAGCTCCAGAAAGAGAGAAGCTAACGCGAAGGATACCATGTTTCTGCTGCACTTGTGTTAATGTAGATTTAAATCCGAGCTCTTGTCCTTAAATCTTCATTACTATAGTCTAAAGTCAACTATAAAAATGTTATAATCTTTTATTACTGAGAGATTATACTTGACAAATTTTCAAGAATTGATTGCACCTGCAAACTTTTTTTTGTCAGTTCGTCATGTTTTCAACATGTACATCACGTTTGATCTTATACATGGACTCATGTGATCCAAGTAGAAACATTAAACGCACAAATCCATTACTTGGGAGTTAACCATTTCTTATTAGTTTTTACATTCCATAGGTCAACGGATCATGTAAAAACCACGTGTGCTCTTGATGATTAGAACGTGAATGAAATTATTTTGCCACTGATAAGTTAATCACAGGGAATTCCAGTTTCTTTTATTAGATCCAATTAATTATAATCTACATATATTAGGTTACTATAAACCAACTGAATTACACACTGTTCTGACTGTATTATGAGCTCATAGGTTACCACCACTACTTGCAATTTGCAAAGATATTTATATTTTATTGACGAGGACACATTTAATAATTAACCATATATGCTTTCCGAGGGAGTCAGGGACAGGCATGCATCATACTGCATCTTATTGATGATAATTACACTAAATGAGAAACCAATACGTTCATTGAAATTTCTTATGTTCTTGATCTAATATCCTTACACACGTAATATAACGTTGCAATGATACTCACGAAAGCGTAAATCATCTTTTCGGTGAGTAAATTATCGACGAACATATCTATTATAGTGCACACTATGGTTGTAAGTGGTAAAATAATAAGGAATTGGTGGAATTAAAATAAATGAAATGATAAGAATGGAATACAACAAAAAATAAAATGGAATTTATTTCGTTCATTTATAACCAATTTTTTTATGGAATCATTTCTCTTTGTATTTTGTCTGTTTTTTTGTGAAATTGATGGAATAGTATTCCATTTCATTCACATCAAATAGTGAATTTTTTTTTAGAATTAATGGAATAGGTCATTCCACATCATTTTATTCCGAAAAATCAACAATCCAGTTACAGCTTATATTATTCAATGTCTTAAAAATGGTCTATATATACAGCAAATCTGATCTAAATGAAATTATCATTTTTTAGAATGATCTTTTAAAAAATTGAACGTCACACTCGTACATATAATATAGATACATATATATTTCCCAATCAAAAGGAATCTCGGTATAGCTAGGAACTAGAATGAATCAACACGTTATAAAGCTTATCCATATGGAGCAAGGAGAGGCTCCTATATATTTTGAGAGGATACATTAATTTCGATGGTTTAATCAATATGTTGATTGTTTTGGCTTAGCTCTTGCTTTCCTTTTTCAGTGCCTGCCTTATCTTATCTTTATATATGAAAGGTCTCGTTTCTTCTTCACTTTCTCGACTTATCTTTTCTTTTTAAAATGCTCATTTCTCTCAATATATGTTTTATTTACTACATAAGAATACAAAGAATGATGATCCGATTTTTACTCTTTTACGAGACTGGACATTCCATAACGTCGGAGATAAAAGAAAATAAAACTAGAATCACAAAGAGAATTATCAATAAAGAAAAATTGAAAAAAAAAACAATCCTTTTGATCTTTTATAAACGTGGCAGAACCAAGTTTTCATCACTCTCATCCGAATTGTATTTACCCTCATGATCTCCGAATGGTGATGAACGAACGAGCTAGAGGGATTAGGATGACATGCAAGCAAGAAAATATAGGGTCCACCATTAATATGGCACGATATGATAATACGGCAACCTTGTCGGTAGGACCAATTATGAAAATCTACTAGATAATGTGCATGTTATGGGACGAGAAGGCATCGACGTAATTACAACTTACAAAGAAAATGTGTGGCTATTCAGAGTAAAAGATATGAGTTACAAAATTCTTATACGTGTTATGTTCTTCTTTTTTTGTATGTTCAGTTATATGAGTTATCTTATTCACACAAGAAAAAATAATATCGATGAGACTGCCACATATTCAATTTTAAACCATTCCCATGTCACCCATCTTTTTAGCGGTCCCTTGGAACACATCCGATACAAATATAATTATAGCAAAACGAGAAGAATGCATCGAGCTCGTTCATATGTTCAAGCATGATTATTCCTAAAATCCCATTTGAAAACTTTTTTTTTTTGATTTAGAAAAAAAAAATCAATTACGAGCTCCACGTATCAGTGGGGTTCGTGAACAGTACAAAAAACTTATTTAAGAGTTATGGATAATGCTCTTATCATCTTGTTATAAAAACATTCTCAGTATTCTTTAGTATAGGAATAGTCTCAGTATTCTTTAGTATAGGAATAGATAAGAAAATTGTGATATTTTATATAACGAATCTAGCACTGATTGATTTGGTCGGTTCATTGTAATCCATTGCAATTGTACACAGGTTTTCGTTGGACGTTTATGGGGCCGATAGTTTTAAATGGGCCTACTCATAAAGAAAAGTCACCAATGACAACCGAATCTAGTCTGCTGTCGCATTTAATCTGTATAGACTAGTAGATACTTGTTTTGCTTTTCATCTTTGGATAAGGATGTTGCCTATGTGGATTAGATCAAATGATGAAGGTCACATTTACAATTTATTGTTTATGATTATTAATAATATCTATGATAATATGTACTAGTCGATTGGTGCAACTTGCTAAACACATTTTCATGATTTGACAACCAGTAGAGTTACACGTTACATATCTGTAATTACAATACATGTCTCCCCGGTTAAGTGGGCATTGAAATGGTAAACCAACCTACTAAGGAATCATTGATGAAATTTGAGATAGTAAGATTCTAGCATGGGCATTCGGGTACCGGATCGGGTTCGGATTTCAGATAATTCGGATATAAGAAAATTAGTATCGTTCGAGTAGTTATAAATTTTGGATCGGATTCGGTTCCGTGAAAGAGTAACATATTAGTCCCACATTCATCGCGTGGAGATATAGTCTTTGTGAATTAGACCTATTTCTAATATAACACAATCTCTGCAATTGACATATTTGGCAACTTAACAACAATTAATAGTCTGAGTTCCCAGAAGAGATTAAGAGAAACAAAGACTTGTTATATGCATGAAGCATAAGACTCAAAGTGCAATGGAAAACGAGCTTCATATATGGAACCTCATATAGAGTCTAACGAGGAAGTACTGAAGATCGATATTGGTTTATCCAGCTTTGGTGGACTTGGGAGTTGGGAGACCATGTTTCACATTCCATATAAAAATCATCAGTCAATAGCGAAAAGGCCATGTCGTGTATCATATAGCCTTATTGGGCCCAATTTGGTCTTTAAGTAAAAGGATTTTGCCCATTGGGCCCTTATACCGAAACCAGGTCGGAGGGTTAATTGTTGAGCGGAGACTTGTTCAAAACTCACATTACCGACTTGGATTCTTGTTTGGTCAAATTCCTAGTCCATATATAAAAACTAATCAATTTTGGATTCTCTCAAAAAATACGTTTGAGTCCTTGGAAGTTGCTTTGAGAAGAAACATATCATTGTTTATTTTCATGAATTATCCATCTTTAATTTGTTACATGGTCATTTAGACATTTCATAACCATTATATATATTGATTCATCAGCTTAGAAGTATCGTCCACTCTACCGGACTCTTTCTTGGTTAATGTAACGCTGAAGTAACATGCATTGTAAAGCGGATTCTCCATTTCTTGTGCCTTTCGACATGAAAATCATTGTCGTTTATTTTCTAGATAATGATCTGATAGAATCGAATCCAAGATGCTTTTTAAGAGATCATATATTATTTTTTCTACAGAAAGATTTTCATTTTTTTTTGTTTTCCTCTTACAAGTATTGTCATCTTTGTTTTGTCTTTCTCACTTTCACATACAACTACCTCTCACTCACTCCTCAGTGAGTAGGGGTCATTGCTTATCTGGATTAGCATTTCGTTTTGTTTTCATCTCACTCACTTGCCTTTTCAGCTAACATGTCTTTTCAGATGTGTAAATGATTGCAATTCTCCATGTGAGAGACCTAGCTAAGACTTGTATTTGGTGGTCCATGAATCTCTTCTATAGTGTAATTTGTTATATAACTTGTCGACACCTCCCTGTTTTACCTGTTCTTTTGCACAAGGTTAAAGTTATAAACATTATCCCCGTTTTCAAATGACATTTTTTTTACCATAGAGACCCACTTTCATGACATTGATCTAACTGCATACTTTCGGCTTGTGTTTTCTTGTCCTGTAGTAGCTGCAAACTCGGTTTGTGGTACATGAGACAGCATTGCCACAAGTAACAACAAGGAAGAGCTCATCAAATGCATGTTGGAAGAGGACAAAAGAATGTGAATTAGTAGACCAGAAATCGATTATTCTAGCAAAAAAAAAACAAGCGTTTAGACACTGCTTAAGATCTTCCGCTAGCATGGAGAATATCCTATCATCATACCTTCTCTCTGTAATAGGAAATGCTTTCTCGGATTTTTTGCCAAACAGTCTATTATCAACAGTCTGTAAGGGGTTAGAAAATGCAATCGAGACTATTTCATTTTTTACAAATGCATTCAAATTTTGTTCAACTTTAAGATCAGTTAAGTAACATAAGTCAAATGAGAAAAGAACATAGATGACTTACATAATTTGTGAGGTGAATTTGAGGAGTCTAAAGCTTGAAATTCTCTGATTAGAGAGAGAAAGTCGAAGAGAATTTGTGAGTTTTAGAGAGAGAGAAGAGAAATGAGAAAGAAGAAAGGGTTTATGTTTTTCTATTAAAAAATTCTGACGGATAGGGTTCGTCGGAAATTCGTCGGATTTATTTTATTTTGGCGCTCCACAAAAAATTAGGCGGGTTTTTTCCCGGGCAAATTTCAATTTCTGACGAATTTCCGACGAATATACCATTTTCGTCGGAATTTCGTCGGAATATAACAAGTTCGTCGGAAATTCATCGAAATATATCATATTCGTCGGAAATTCGTCAGAAATATATTCGTCAGAAATTCGTCAGAAATTTCTGACGCCTTTCCGACGAATTACGTATTAGGGTTTCAAAACATAGAAAAAAATATTGATTGTAGCCACTGATAATAAATTGATAATTTTTAAGTGTTTATAATCTTCATAATGTTTGAAAACACTTGAAAACACACAACTTAAAGATTGTAAGATAATTACCAAAAAGTATTTGCTTAAGTGTAATAGTGTTAACGAGAAAGGTTTTGTATCCGTTGATGCACCCATCGCAAGAATATATATATATATATATATATATATAACTTTAATTAATTGAGGTATTATTGACTCATATCATATTTATCACTTAATATATGTTATGGTGATTTTGTACATATTCGAATTAACATTTATTTTGAATATTCTATATCTAAAATTCAAGTTCGTCGGAAATTCGTCGGAAATTTGTGACGACTTTCCTACGAACGTTTTACGTTCCGTCGGAATTTCGTCGGAAATTTCTGACGAATTTCCGACGAAAACATAAACCCTAAATCTATACCCTAAATTGTTTAATTTTCTTCGGGAACCATCGGTATTGCGTCAATTATTTCCGACGAAAGAACGTTCGTCGGAAATTCTTAGGATATTTCCGATGAAATTCTTACGAATAGTAAAACTATATATTCTTCGGAATTTCGTCAGAAATTCCTCAGAAATTTCCGACAAATATTTCTTCCGTCAGAAATTCCGTCAGAAATTACTATGTTTTCTTGTAGTGGTTGTTTAACTTTATCGTAAAAATTTCATAGTAAAAATTTCATCAATGCATTCAAATTTTGTTTTGAATTCACTGTCATTTTTTTATAAAGATTATCTTGTTTATTTTTTTTTACTATTATAATTTATCTTTGTTATCAAAGAAGATGAATATTTTTTTCTTTATGTTGTATTAAAAAGTTGAGTTTTTAATAAAATTAATTTGTGTTTCCAAAAAGGACACCGGTTACGAACTTACGATATTATATAGCTTATGACTTATTTGAGTTTGATTTTGGGACACCTCTTCTTGGTGTTGGGTTCAGTAAGTGTATGGTTATATGGGCTTTAAAGACTGACGACGTTTATTTTTAACATTTCCTAATTATCAGCTTATGCATTGTTTTCTCGAAATTGGATAGCATAAATTTCATCGAAGGGTCAAAATGGTAGTTGTTTAGCATCAATTTCATGAAAAAGAGGACAAAGATCATGTTCTTGGCTATCCAAAACCCTAGAGATTGTGAAATCAAATGGGGCAAAAATATTCTCCGGTTTTTAACTTCAAGTGGTTTCTTCACATGGAGTCATGGAGATATGGTCCAAACGAAAACAACCCCACAATTCCCCACAATTAGAAATAACATGAATTAATATTGTGTATATCATTTGGCTCTCATTATTTCTGAATTGTTTTTTTTTCTGTCAACTCTCAGTCTTTGAGACTTTTGCTTCTTTGGGCGAAATACATAATTTTTACAACAAAAATAATAGTAAATAATAGATTTAAGAATTTTCACATAGTTTATTCAAAAACCCTCTCAGATTTCGAAAGATGCACGACCTTAAACTAAAGGGACTCATGCAATAATTAGATATGATCAAAGCACTAATTTGTGCAGTTATATAAAAAAAAATTTTAATATCAAAATGCTTACAATAAAGTGATCATGCATATAAGATAGCTCCCGTGTTAGGTATTGCTTGTTTGAAAAGCTTGTAAATGGCGTTTATAGATATCATAAAACAATCGTAGGGTTTCCCAAAAGAATTAATAGTTATGAATAAAAAGTGAATAACTTATGAGAAAACTACTCTAAAGTGAATAAAAAGAGAATGGAAAATTTTATTGTTTGGCACTAGTCAAAAGGTTAGATGTTAATTAGAATTAAGAGATTAGCTTTTTAGGCTCAAAGTTTGTATAATCAACGATATCAAAAGTAGTCAAGCGGCTAAGTAATCTCACTTCCTTAGAATCTAATATATTATACAGCCGACCATACATGCAGAAACTGTATGAAAGTGAGAAGGTGCGCATGTGGTCTAATCATGAGGAGATTGAACTGGCCTTAGATAATTGTATCATGCTTTTCTTGTAGAGCTTCGTTTTTGTTACGTAATGTATTCTAAGATTAGTATATTTGCAGTTCAAAAATCGACTATTTTTTTTTGGGTGCTGGCCCGGTCCCGGTTGAGCCTCATAATTCTATAGACTACACCAAGTTTTGGTACATCTCCAATCATAAAAGCATGTTTATTGAGGATTTAGCGAGATTTAAGAGACGGTCTCTTAGCTTTTAACTGAAAAAGTAAAAAACCGTCTCTTAAATCCCGCTAAGAGATCCGCCCTAAAAAATCCTCAATAAATATGCTCTAACACATCTAATCAGTTTCTGGTCTCAAAAGCAAATCAAAATTTTCAAAGTCTCAAGAAACCGCTATGATCTACGTACAGTATCCTTCGCAACGTCGTTACCACGTACGTATTGGCATGTGTACAAATAAATAGTACTATATATGTATTCTCATGCCTATCTTCGCGCATACATGGATACATATGGACATGCATGTATCCACTACGATCATGACAAAAAAATGTGTAAAATATATGTGAAAAAGATAGGTGGTCCGTGGCCTAATGGAGTTTTGCACGAAGGCGCACCCAAATACCCCACAAGCCAAAAGATAATTATCACACTTTTTTCAATATATTTTTTAATCTATTCTCTTTGTAAATATTCTCTGTACAACCTTACTTCTTCGCATAACTAAAAATATGTTTACCAAAAATATAACTACAATTTTTGGAAAATATTTGATTTTTGTTTGTTTGGCTGAAATTTTCATATAAAAGTGCCAGTTTAGAAATAATTTGTTTCTTTTGCTCAAGTCCTTATTATTTCCTGCCTTGTAATTATAAAAGTAAAATAATTAAACTGGAGATCATAATGTTTATATAACAATAGCATAAAGAAGATACAAATTGTTATATACTTTGCATGTTCTGTTTTATCTTTGCGTCATGGGTGCTTTATTTCTTCTTCTTTTCCAACTACACTCTTTCTATGTTTCTGTGTTCTTTTTTTGTACGTTGAGCTGCAGATTGCAGACTAGATTCTACCGAAATTAAGATAAAAAAATCGAGAGTATAATGACGTACTATCTTACCAATTATATACTTTACATTATCACGTCTAGAATTAAATAAAAAAAAATCTAGAATAAAATAAACGAATTATCAGCCACATGATTTGTTGCCACACCGCACCATGATTAAAGTTATATAAAGAGATACCCGGACAGATTCAAAGTGAAAGAAAGTCCCAAAAACAAAAAACCAACATTTTAAAAACACAAACCCATTCGTGTGCGTGCGGCTAAGTTAAAACATTAATGGACACTTGTTCATCACTTTTGCTCTTCTCCTTCTTCCTCTTTGTCATCATCATCCTCATCTTCAACAAGATCAACGGTCTCAGATCATCCACAGCTTCAAAGACAAAACTTATTGATCATCATGTTAATACTCACAGCCACGGACCAATGTTTCCACAAGGAAGCTTGGGATGGCCTGTCATCGGAGAAACCATCGAGTTCATCTCTTCTGCTTACTCAGACCATCCAGAGAGTTTCATGGACAAGCGTCGACTTATGTATGAACTCTTCTCCCTCTCTTTACGTTTTAATGTTCACAAGAATATTTACAAAATTTAAAGCAAACTTAAATTTAATACTTCAAAGAAAAATACGACCCTTGTAGAAAACAAAAATAATTAAATAAATAAGCCCCATTAAACTCATATAAAAGTAGATTTTAAACGAAGTTAGAATTTGAGGGTCGAAACCCAAACTACAATCCTGAGAAAATATGGGAAAGACTGATATATAAGAACATGATTAATGAGAGTCTCTTATGGAGGATATTTTATCGGGATTTAAGAGACGATAAAAGTTAAGAGACCGTCTCTTAGATCTCTTATTTATGAGACGTCTCTTAACTTTTTTAGTTAAAAACTAAAAGACCGTCTCTTAAATCCCGCTAAGAGACCATCTCTAACAATCTCTAACAGACTCCCATTAAACATGCTCTAAGGACGTTATTATTCAATAACTATAAATTAATATTGTTTTATGTATGTAAAAAAGGTATGGGAGAGTGTTTAAGTCGCATATATTTGGAACGGCTACGATCGTGTCAACGGACGCAGAGGTTAACAAAACAGTTTTACAGAGCGACCCGACCGCATTCGTGCCCTTCTACCCGAAAACGGTGAGGGAGCTTATGGGAAAATCTTCGATACTTCTGATTAACGGGAGTTTACACAGAAGGTTCCATGGACTAGTCGGTTCGTTCTTAAAGTCAACACTTCTCAAAGCACAAGTCGTTAAAGACATGGACAAGTTTTTGTCGGAATCCATGGATCTATGGTCCGAGGACCAACCTGTTCTCCTTCAAGATGTCTCCAAGACGGTTAGTATACTCTTCCATTAATTAATTAATATTTTCTTTAATAATTTTTTTTTCTTGCATATATGATGGTCCATGCACTGATTGTGAAAATAAAAAGGACAATCATAATGATGTTACCATGGAACATTAATATATTTTAAAGAACATGGTTGCAATAATTACATTTGATATGATGATTACAAGTTTCTCCTTTTTTGTTTATGAACTAATTATTTATCCTTTTAGTTGTTTTGTCACATGTAATTAATTGTTTTATTTTAATTGGTAGGTTGCATTTAAAGTACTTGCAAAGGCTTTGATAAGTGTAGAGAAAGGTGAAGAGTTAGAAGAGTTAAAGAAAGAGTTTGAACAATTCATCAAAGGGCTCATGTCATTGCCAGTTAACTTCCCTGGAACCCAACTTCATAGATCTCTCCAAGCTAAGAAGAAGATGGTTAAGCAAGTTGAAAGAATCATAGAAGGCAAAGTTAGGAGAGCAAAAAACAAAGAAGAAGATGGTGTTATTGCAAAAGATGTTGTGGATGTGTTGCTGAAGGACTCAAGTGAAAATTTAACTCACAATTTGATTGCTAACAATATGGTTGACATGATGATTCCTGGCCACGATTCTGTACCTGTCCTCATCACCCTCGCCGTCAAATTTCTCTCTGATTCTCCTAGTGCTCTTCATTTTCTAACGGTAATTTACTTAAACAGTATTCAAGCAATGATAGTTGTTTTAGTTCGTTCGTCTACTAATCATAGCTAAATATAATCTTCAAATAGTATAGATTTCACATGATGGCTATAAGTTTTGAAATGTACGTAATATGGAATCCAGTATATATACAAATATTCTAGGCATGAAAAAGAAGTTGATGCTATAATAATAGACTTTTCTCTTACTTCAGAATATAAAAAATTAATTATGGATTGGAAACTGATATTTACTCGTGGATATATGATCACCACGAAAATTTTACAACCACTTCTCTTACTTTATAAAATTTTGGATTATCAGGAAGAAAACATGGAGCTAAAAAGATTGAAGGAATTGACAGGAGAGCCACTATATTGGAATGACTATTTGTCATTACCTTTTACACATAAGGTGTATATATATATATTCTCCTTGTCCCTGAAATAAGTTAATTATTATTATTTGAATAGTTCTCCTGTGAAAAGGTAATTAAATCAATAAATACCAATTTATCATCAGGTCATTACAGAGACACTGAGAATGGGAAATGTTATAATTGGAGTGATGCGGAAAGCAATGAAAGATGTTGAAATAAAAGGATACGTGATACCAAAAGGATGGTGCTTCTTGGCTTATCTCAGATCAGTCCATCTTGATAAACTTTATTATGAATCTCCCTACAAATTCAATCCCTGGAGATGGCAAGTAAGAATCACACAAATACATTTGATATACATGAATCAAATAGTTAAGACTATATATATATATAATTTGTTGTACGTTGTTTTATACAATATTAGGAAAGAGACATGAACACGAGTAGTTTCAGTCCTTTTGGAGGTGGTCAGAGATTGTGTCCTGGTCTCGATTTGGCTCGTCTTGAAGCTTCAATTTTCCTTCACCATCTTGTCACTCGCTTCAGGTAATCAGTTCTTTACATTATATTCTTAAATATATTCATATTTATTGTATATATTTAAATTTGATGACAAATTAAAAGTATGCTATGGTAAGTGCTCTAGGCTTTAGACAAAATGGTACGTTAGGACCAAATAAGTCGCATCTCTTTTTGAGAAGTTGGACTCAGTTCTGTAAAGACAAAAGTGGAAGTGTATCTTTTGGGAAAACTTGCAGCTAGCAATTAACATTCAAATCTAAACTTAAATTTTCTAACTCGTAATGATTTATTTAAAATATTGTTGGTGATTATGATATGCAGATGGACTGCAGAAGCAGATACAATTATAAATTTTCCTACCGTGCATATGAAGAACAAGCTACCCATCTGGATCAAAAGAAGATAATCGTTGAGGAGAATAGAGAATCGGTTTTGCCATTATCAAAAGCTAAAAGGTTAAAGAAGTCACACGAGGGTTTGTAAGTGGGAGTGAATGAAAGTGATAGTGAGACAGAACAGACAACATGATGGAGTGTAGAGACAAAAAGGAATCGCACGTGTGGGAGGCGACAGAACACGTGGTAACTATTTGTCGTTTTCCATCAAAAGGCAAATAAGGACACAATCACCAAACCTTATGTTTGTTGAGTTGTCTGCATGTAGACCCAACCTAGTGCTTAATTTCTTTTGTTGACCATAAAACTTCTCGTTTTGTAGTAAATGGTATATGATATTGATATATGTATACATCATGTAGAATCCTAATTTTCATGAACTATTCCTCTTCAATCGTCATATTTCACTAGACTAATATTGTAAACCAGTGTGAGTTAGTTACAAGCCTATTCAACATCTTTATCTTCTTCCTTTTCTGCAACACTTCTAAGTATAGTCTGCCTGCATGGTTATAGTCAAAATGGTAGACGAGAGCAGCTGGAAATGTGTTAAAACACCTTTTCTGAATATTTGTGACAATAGTATTTCCAAAAATTTATAATATATACATTATCCTCATCTTAATATTTTATATATTCATCTATATAGTGAATTATGACATGGGCAATTAATAAACACTTCATGGCTTATTTGGATAGTTTTGTTAATTTATTAAAGTGATTACATTATATAGATCAATGCCAAGAACGAGAGATGATGAAATAACGTTAGCCAAAAAATATGCAGATCAGTGAATGAAATCTTACGCAATATAATTATGTATTAATAACTTAGTTTAATGTAATTCTTATAGAAGTTGTGTTTGTTGATTTATTAGATGTATTAATATAAGAACTCATTCTCACAGAAGTGAATATTTTATGTATATAAACTTTCATATATAATAATCAAAATCCACATGTATAAGTTTGAATCTGACTTAATCACCTTAAACAAATATACATCTTTCTTACATAACATTACGAACTGAAAATATTCCGCGCTTTGAAAGCGCGGGTCAGTATCTAGTTTCACTTAAAATGAAATCATATCTAGTTGAGAAATTTCAGGCCTGATGATTTGATCTGGGCTCTAATATCATGTTAGATTCAAGCTCGTTATAAGTTTTCAACTTAAAACCAATTGGTGATAAGTAAATTTTTAATGTGTGATACATTATCCCTAATATAGTGATCTTGAAGAAAAAAAACAATCTTCAACACTAATTGCGTTTCTATTGAAAATTGACTATCAAAACCGATAAGCATATAAAAAGTATAGTCAATCGTTAGAAATTCATAGTTGAGACGTATAGTTCTTTATCCACGATGATTTAAACTGTTATACGTATTGCATTTTTCTTCTTCCTCTGCCTATTTTGTTCCTTTCTTATTCACTTTCGAAGCTTGATTTGATCGATCACGATCACTCGTATGTATTGTTATAATGTTATTACGACCCGTTTTGGAATTGTCAATACTTATTTTTTTGTAATTTTTGATAGTTGTACAGAGTTCTAGTTCTAACTAGTCTCTGATCAT
>MU107957.1:0-21375 GCA_012274485.2 Sinapis alba
CAACTACCCCTGAATCTATACCAAATATATATATTTTCATCAAAAGGAACAAGCTGAAGCCTAAGCATGATCAAGCTCACAAAATTATATGAACAAGCATTGTGAAACCTAAGGTAAGAACAGACAAGAGATAATGACCTAAAAGACCAAACATAAATAAAAACTGAATCTTTCAAGCTGACAATTGTGATCAAGTTCAGGTGAAATTACAGAATCTAGAAAGCAGAATAATATCAACGGAAGACAAGATTTAACATGAATCGGAGAATCGGAGATTTCCCCTAACCTGAAAATCGAGTCTTAGAAGTCGATCTTGAGCTCGTCCTTGGAATCGGAGAAGTACGAGAGGACGTACGGAACAGCACGGACAGCGACAACCCAGCCGCCGAACAGAGCAACATGTGTCCGAAGCTGCTTCAAAGCCAAGTCTTTGTCTGGCTTTTCCATGAACATTCCAGAAAACATGGCTGCTTCTTCTTCTTCTTTCTGATGTGTGCTTCCTTGCTTGCTTCTCTCAAAACCCTAAGTAGCCCTAGATTGATTTTGCTGTCTCCTTTTTTTCTCAATAAAAAGGTCGGAAGAGTTTTGGATATGGGCCGTTAAGTGGGCTTTTTAGACTAGTGTGAGGGATGTTCAATTGGTTTCTTTTCGGTTTTGTCTGAATATCATGAACACTCCACTCCATTTATTTGTTTGGTCGAATCCATTCATTCGGTTAAAGACTTAAAATACAAACTTGAATAGAATAACACATAGTTTTGTTTTGATAAAAAATAAAATAAAATAACACATAGTTTTGTTTGTTTATTTTTTTTCAGATCTGTTTCGATTTTTGTAAGATATTGAAAACATAACAGCAAACCTGACAATTTTTTTGTTCAGTTTACTATAAAATTGAGTTATTTGTATATTTGGTTTGGTTTGGATTTGTTCAAATTACTATAATAAAAAGTTGCCCAAAAATAGTAATATTATAATATAAATTTTACATGTAGATTAAAATAAAAAGTAGAGTATTATTTAGTTACTAAATTGTATTTGCTTTATATTTGTATAGAACAATCACCTAGTAAATTTTATGGTTAAAAATAATTGAACTGAAAACGTTTTCTTTTTCCCTTTTTTTTTTATTATTCTATAGGCGCTTCAAATTTCCTTTTCGTAGTAATTCAGAGAAAGAAATTATTAAATCGAATTTCCTTTTTTCCGTGTCTGTGTTAGTCATCGACATAACTGAACCCCAATCTATAAAAGACTCTGGTAGGCTCTTCTCCTTCGGTTAAAGTACAAGTTAACTTGAATATCATAACAAAGTTTTGTTTTCTTTATTTTTCAGTTATGTTACGATTTTTGTAGGATATGGAAAATATTACACCAAACTGGTCAACTTTTTCCTCAGAACTTAGTATAAAATTGAGTTATTTCCATGGCATTTTGGTTTGGTTTGGTTTTGTTCAAATTAATATAATAAAAAGTTGGCCAAATTAAAAATGTTTTTGAAATAAACTAACTCTTATACATATATATACTATGTTGTTATTAAAATGATTTAACTAAGAAAAACATATATATTTTGATTAAAATTTTGTTATACATAAATAGTTGGACAATTATCTTAAATAGTCTTTTTTAAGTTTTTGTCACAAAAATAGTCTTCGAAAAATGACCAAAATAACTTTTTTTAAAAAAAAAATTGAATATTTTTTTTTTGAAATTTGAAACCCTATCCCTAAACCCACCCTTTAACTCTAAACTTTAAGTCTAAATTAGTTAACCCTAGGGATATAAATGCATATAAATGCACAAAAATAGCCCTCGAAAAATAAAATGACCAAAATAGTTTTTTTTTGAAATTTTGATTTTTTTTTTTTTTGAAATTTGAAACCCTATCCCCAAATCCACCCTTTAACTCTAAACTCTAAGTCTAAATTAGTTAATCATAAGGGTATAAATGTATATAAATACATTTTTAGCTTCTAAAAAGATATATTTTGGTCATTTTCTTTTTTAAGAATTATTTTTGTGAAAAACAAACTAAAAAGACTATTTAAAGATTTTTTTCTAAATAAATAGTTTAATGTTTGATTTTGAGAATATAAATAATAACTTGTTGATCTTTGAATTAATTATATATATATATATATATATATATATATATATATATATATATATATATATATATATATATATATATATATATATATATATATATATATATATATATTTATTAATAAATATTTATCTAAAAAGAAATTGTTTACTCGAATTTCCTTTTACCTTTTTTGAGTAACTCAGAAAATGAAAGTGTTTACTCGAGTTTCCTTTTACCCATGTCTGTGTGAGTCACCGCCTCAATCTATAAAGACTCTCATACCTCTTCTCATTCACTCTACTTTTATAAAAAAAAATTAGACAAAAAAACTCCGTTTTGGATTTCCAAAGATAATCAAACCTTAAGATTTTTTTTTAAAATTTATTCGGCGTTTCGAATTTCTTTTTCTGAGTCTCAGAAAAACTCATATTGGAGTAACATATAAAGTGATACATTAGAGTAAAACTCAACTATATTTTATAGTTATACCATTTTGCAGTAAAAAAATAAAATAATATTATTGAAAATGTTCTTATCAAAATTAAACATTGGACACAATATATATATATATATTAAATTATAATTGTATGACGGTACAAGTTAAAATCCTAACGAATCTAATGATATTGTAAATACACAATTTGATTTTAGCATTATTAGTATATTCACCTAAACCAATCTTCTTCTTTTTACTTAGGAAGTTTGAAAAATACTGTTTTGTGTTTATAGATTTGAAAAATACACAATTCTAGTTTTTTCGGTCAAATAATTTTCATTTTAAATAAAATTCGAAGTTTTGATTGACAAACTACATGGCATGAAAAAAATTATATTTAATTTAAATATTAGTTATTGTTATGATTAAACTTTAAATGGCCAAAATAAAAGAAAAATCAAACGTGGTAAGGTTTTCGTTTTTAATTTCTTCGGCGCTTCGAATTTCTTTTTTTGAGTATCTGAGAAAAAGGAAATTATTTTGTTCAAATAAGTCAGTCACCGACTTAACTCAAAACCACAGTCTATAAAACCCTCTCATATTTCTTCTCATTTGCTCCACTTTACTTTTCTTCTTTTTCTCCATTGCGATTCAATTGCAAAACCCTAAAAAAGCTTTTGCAATTTTCTATTCAAATATTCTCTTTTAATATTTTATTTCCTATTTTTATTAATGAGATTCACCTTTGGAAATATATTGTTCTATTTAATAATTTTACATAAAGGATGCATAAATTAATAAAAATCAAAATTAAACATAAATAAGATAAAATAAATAATTTAATAATCTGTTAAATTGCTTTCGAAACTACTAAAATCGGTGTAGTATTGTTCAAATAAAATAGATGAATTTGAGATTGATATATGCACAAACATTTGGATCATGTACGACATTCAAATTACAAACCAAAGCTTTTTTTTTTGTGTTCTTTTAATGCATAATTTTGTTTTTAAATTAGGAAAATTGCGTATGATGAAAATTGCACCAATTGAAGTTGGAGGAGAATCTCTACTTGTAGATATTAAAATTGCAGAAGATGAAAATGTCCAATTTTATAATTTTCTTGTTCGATTTAGGGAAATCAAAAATAAAGAATCTCATTGTTCATTAAGAAATACATTAGTTGATTATTTGTTGAAAAATATCCTAATGCACATTACTAAAACAGGATATGATATCTTATATATGTTTATGATTTATTGTATTTTTTAATAATAGATTTAATTTAAATAAAATATATTTTTATGGAAATTTTGTAAACATAAAATAATTAGGTTAATTGTTAAATTTTTATAAGTTGATGGTATTATTAACAATTATTAACTAAATAAAAATGAATCATTTAGAAATATTTATTTTTGGAGTAACATATAAAGTGATACATTAGAGTAAAACTCAACTATATGTTATAGTTATACCATTTTGCAGGAAAAAAATAAAATAATATATTGGAAATGTTCTTATCAAAATTAAACATTGGACACGATATATATATATATTAAATTATAATTGTATGACGGTACAAGTTAAAATCCTAACGAATCTAATGATATTGTAAATACACAATTTGATTTTAGCATTATTAGTATATTCACCTAAACCAATCTTCTTCTTTTTACTTAGGAAGTTTGAAAAATACTGTTTTGTGTTTATAGATTTGAAAAATACACAATTCTAGTTTTTTCGGTCAAATAATTTTCATTTTAAATAAAATTCGAAGTTTTGATTGACAAACTACATGGCATGAAAAAAATTATATTTAATTTAAATATTAGTTATTGTTATGATTAAACTTTAAATGGCCAAAATAAAAGAAAAATCAAACGTGGTAAGGTTTTCGTTTTTAATTTCTTCGGCGCTTCGAATTTCTTTTTTTGAGTATCTGAGAAAAAGGAAATTATTTTGTTCAAATAAGTCAGTCACCGACTTAACTCAAAACCACAGTCTATAAAACCCTCTCATATTTCTTCTCATTTGCTCCACTTTACTTTTCTTCTTTTTCTCCATTGCGATTCAATTTCAAAACCCTAAAAAAGCTTTTGCAATTTTCTTTTCTGAAAAACCAACTCCGATTGAAAAAGATGCATCAGTCAAACGAAGAGTTCGTCAAGTTTCTTGGAGAAGGCGCTTACAGTTACGTAAACCTCGTCCGCTTCACTAATCCCGACGACGAAGGATCTTCGTTTCTCTCCGCCGTAAAGAGCTCTTACGACGAAGACTACGACACTCTCCAAAGAGAATTACAGATTCTGCTAGAACTCAAGGGATGTCCCAGAATCGTTACATGTTTCGGCGACTCTCTTGAACAAGGTCTAAGCAGTTACGGTAACAAAGTCCACAAACTGCGACTCGAGTACGCTTCCGAAGGTAGCTTAAACGCTTTCATGAACAAATACTCCCACAGAAAGTTGCCGGAGCCGTTGGTTAAAGATTTCACGCGGATGGTTCTCGAAGGTTTGGTCTCTATTCACGGACATGGTTATGTTCATTGCGACATCAAACCAGACAACTTACTTGTCTTCCCTTCTTCTTCGAGACAAGATTCGTACGAGCTCAAGATTTCTGATTTTGGTAACACGTTAGAGGAAGGAGAGGTTCCTCTGTTCTGGGAAAGTGATAATCCGTGGGTGGGGACTTCTGTCTACATGCCGCCTGAGTCTGTCCGTGATGGAGTGGCAAACAAGGCTCTAGATTTGTGGTCGGTGGGATGTTTGGTGCTGGAGATGTACACGGGCGTGATTCCATGGGAAGGAGTTAATATCAATCTTCTAGCGACTCGTCTTCGTTGTGGTAAAGCTCCTGAGATACCTGAGAGTTTACCTTCTGATGCAAAGGATTTTATCCAAACGTGTTTCTCGAGGGAACCTGAGGAGAGAGGAAGCGCGTGTGAGTTGTTGTTTCATCCCTTCTTGCCTCGTCCACAAGTTGAAGAAGAGGAGAAGAAAGCAAGAAACTCGTTTCTATTGAAGCTGTTGAAGTTGAGAATCAGACGATTAAGTTCCAACAAGAAACCAGCGTCGGATGTTGTTTCAGACAAGAAGCCTCTGAAGTTGAGGTTTTTGCCGACAAAGACCACACAGTTTAAGAGAACTCTTAACAAATTCTTGAGGTTTAAGACTACGCACATGAAGAAATCGACTGACTTCCGTTTAGTTTCTGTTCATTAGCGTTTAGTTTCTCTGTTTAGACTGTAGTTTCTGTTCATTTACCCTTTACTATCTGATTAGCATGTAGGAATTGTAGTTTCTCTGTTGATTAACGTTTAGCATCTCTGTTTATTAGACCACCTAGTATCTGATTAGTTTGTTGATTATCTTTTACTATCTCTGTTTAGACTGTAGATTCTGTTGATTAACTTTTAGTATCTTTGTTCCAAAAAAAAAAAAAAAAAAAAAAAAAAAAAAAAAACTTTTAGTATCTCTGCTTAGACTAGTTTCTGTTCATTATTTTTTAGTATCTCTGCTTAGACTAGTTTCTGTTCATTATAGTTGAGTACTGTTTAGTACTATGTAGACTGTAGTTTCTGTTGATTAACGTTTAGTATCTCTGTTTAGTTACATGCATCTCAGATCTCATTACAACATTAACTGTTTAGTATGTTGATTATGTTCATTAACTGTTAGTATCTTTGTTTAGGATGTAGTTTATGTTCATTAACTGTTGGTATCTCTGTTTAGTTTGTATCTCAGGTCTCAAATTTGTATGTTCCGACTTTATAACTGTCAATAAAATAGTTTTTTTTTTTCAATTTGAATTCTTTAGTTCTCCTTTCTGCAAACTCCATTCTCAATATTTCTACAGTGGTTGTTAGCAACCGAAAAGCAAGCATCTCTGAACTTTGGGAATCCTAATACACTTGAAAAGAAACGATTGATGAAGGTTCATTTGCTTTTTGTCTTCAACTAAAACAAACCAAAATTGGAAAACTTTCTAGTCTGGTTTGCTCTGTCTATATGTGTTTATTCATGTGCAGATATAGAGCCATGGACCTTCGAGTAACACTCCGGTGAAGCCGTTTTCATCAACGATTATTTTTAAACTGTTTCCAGATATAGAGCATAAACGTGGCTGTAGGTTTTGTTGCTACGGAAAGCGTTGAGAGAATGCATTAGGCTAACACAAGAGTGCTGGAGACTACCACCACAGATTCAGCGAAATATAAACTAGAGTTTCTTTGACTACTCCACACTATATCTCAATGTTGTGAGTCATTGACTTGATTCGTAACAGCTACAGATGTAACTAACGTTCCAAAAGCTGCTTCAACCAGGTCCTTTTATTTTTATTATTATTTTCAGCAAAAATTAATCTCTCAAGTCTCGTCATGTGAATTGCATAATATTGGCAGCTCTTTGATACTTATGGGAGATGGTTTAGCTATGGCAGCTTCAACATAATCAGGAACCTCAAAGTATATTTGGTTTCCTCTGCTTGAGTCTGTTTGTGCTTCAACCACATTGAGAAGAAGACAATTGTTATGCAGCGGACTCATGAAAGTGGTGGGAAAGCAAATATTCTGTTTTAAAAACAAATTGGTGTTATCGAATCGAAGGATGAAAAGATTGACTGAAGGAAAAGATCAAAACGAAGAAAACAAAGCTTGTTTTAGAGAGTTAGATGTTTTTATTTTAGCTAGTAAAGTCCACATCGGAGAAAACAAATTTTTGCTTGTTGTATATATAAGTTTAGCACCCACTTATTGCACGTCGAGCTTGGTAACGCGGGCTTGTAATCCAAGTGGAGACTACGAATTGATGGGACATTGGGCCGATCTCTTAGGGCCGGGTTTGGATGGGCCATCTTCTGGCCTGCCCATTCCAAGTCGGGAGTTGAGTGTGCGGACTCGAACAAAGGCTTGTGGTTCGGACACTCTTAGAGCGGAGGAGACTGCGTGAGGTTGGTTTCACATAGCAGCGTCCACCTCCCGCTTTCAACAGTGGAAAGATTACGGCCGGTGCTTCTCAAGCCCACTATGACCCAATAGGCTGACTTCAATTGGACCACATTTTTTTCAATATAGTTAGTACGCTAAAACATTATTCTCAGTTAATACTTTTTCAACCATTTTCTTTTCTGTGATCTCATGTCATGACAATGGACCAACAAAAGTCACAGCCAACGTTAAATTTGGCATTGTAGATATTATGAAGCACGTCGATGATAATAACGAGAAAAGCATTGTCATGACATGAGTTTCTTGAAGTTTATTGGGAGATCTAGAAGATCGACCTAATCCAATGGTCAATATTAGGATATACATTAGAATAGGAAATTTATCTTTATCTATATATATTTTTCCATATTAGTTTAGGAAATTAAGTTATATCATTCACTATATAAACTAGACATATTGGTAACTTATTTCTCATGAGAGTCTAATATAATTCTTCCCTAAACACTTTTGTATTGAGTTGGTTACATAATAGGCCACATTTGTGTTTTGTGTTACACAAAAGATCACTTTATGCTGGAGAGTAACAATAAGTGAAAAGAAGAGATTTTTCTTACTTTATTGCCCTTACCAAGGGAAACGTTGAACAAATTCTATGAGCCGGAGGAAATCACGGTTTGGTTACTTTGGAATCAGAATTGATTTAGTTATCTTCTATGCATTTATTAGGTTGTTTTTTTTTGGAATAAGAGTTTTATTTCTGACCACAAGATATTATAAAGTGAAATACAATCTAAAAGCTCAGATTTCAAGCCGCTGGTTTTGTTACGTCGACGTCCATATTGCATTAATTGTTTATGTCGGAAACGAGGAAGCACATCCGAGCAAGACTAAAGCTTTGTTGAGAAACAGAGTTTTGAGGGTTTGAAGGTATGTTCCCGCCGTGGTTTATGGCTGGTTGCAATGATTGCAGTGGTTGTTTCGAGGGTGGTGGTGGGTGAAATGGTGATATATGTGTGAACGGGTGAGGTGTGGACTAGTGTTAAGTGGACTGAAGATGTGTGGACAGATGGTGTGTGGATGGGAGATGTGTGGACGGATGAGGTGTGGAGGGGTGAGATGTGGACGGGATTGTTGTGGACGGGAGTGGTTTGGATGTCTCCTGCTAGTATAAAGAATTAGATATGAGACGAAGATTCGAAGCTTCGAACAAAAAGAAATAACTGGAACTGAGTAAAAAACAAATCTTCGAACAAGAAGTAAGTAAATAGAGAGAAAACTCGAAAAACGAGTAGGTGGGGTGACAATTAGCATTTCTGAGAATGCTACGCAATCTGGAAATTGAAACTTGAAGAAGAATCAAAAACCGGAGGCTGTGGAGGGAGGCGACGAAAAGTTAGGGTTTATGATTTGGGAGAAATGACTCGACAAAATGTAATCGCAAAACAAAACCAAAAAAATAAATTAAAAGGAATAAATTTAAAAACAGAACCGGGAACTGGGATGGAGGGGGTGGTTCAATGGTTAGTATGAATCGATTGATTTGAGGGTATTGATGACTTTGCAGCAAAAAAAAAGGAACCTTAAACAACAAGTGACCTTTTTTGAAATATGAAAGTGAGAAAGTGGTTTAGAGAATAAAAAATTCTTTTGTATTTTTTACTCTCATCAATTTATCAAGGTTCTATTGAGTTTTCAAAAAAGTAACTCGCTACTTTCATTTCATTTCCCTTCCATTTAAAAAATTCTATGATAAAGTCAAAGCTTTCCTTTAGTTAAAACACACGATTTTATAAATTTCATTTCTTACACAAAACAATTTGCGGACTATTATATTTTGTTTGATGACAATTTGGGCTTTGATGTGTAATACTTTGTTAGGTAACCATGCATCTAACTGTATATTCGAGAGTTGAAACTAAAGTGTGTTACTGATCATTTTTATGGCATTTACAATGTCTCTCATATGGTCAGGAATCTGATAAACTTACTGAGTGGAGTATATCTACGCGACAGACAGAAATGAATATTCCGAGTGTTAAGAAGAAGATAAGATTATATGATATATGTGCTGAATTTTCATAAAGTATTCGGATGCATAATAACAAAGTGAACATGAAAGAGCTATTCTTCGGAGCATGGCTACCAGAATAGATTCTCCGGCAAGGATTCCTTAGTGTCGGTAAGAGTACTTTATCCAAATCTATGCACGTACTTGTCTTATTGAGAGGGATAACTAATGCGTGTCTTAACTAGTTAACTCTTTTTTCTTATTGGGACAAAAAGTAACAAATGCACCAGCCGGAAATCGAACACTTGTCAACAATTCCAAAAGTAAATTGCAAATCTGGTTTTCTGAATCATTGTAAGAACTAAACAGACAAAAAGAGGATATATATTACAGATTTATATTACAGAGTCACGTCAGTTTTATATTACAGAGTCACGTCAGTTTTATATTACAGATTTACAGTATTCGAAGATCTGAACTAGGCCTAATCTGAACAATCAAATACTCGAGTTTTTAGGCAGTTCTTTATCTTTTGATATAAAGATCTCTCAAACAGCAACAAAAAATGAAAATAAAAGAGAGCTCAGGATTACGGCTATGTCATCAGAATATCAGATGAATGCGAAGGACCCAACCAACGCTGAAACCAGTTTCTTCAAAGCTCAGAATGCACCAGCCGGGAATCGAACCCGGGTCTGTACCGTGGCAGGGTACTATTCTACCACTAGACCACTGGTGCTTGTGTCTGATTCACCTAAGATAATAGAGATGGTGTTAGACGAACTTAAGAAATATAGCAACTTTAAAATATCAGATGCATCTTCTTCATAAAGAAAATGGAGAGGGGAGTGAAACCAGATATGCCACTGAAACTAAACAGAGATCCGCTTTTCCATAGGCATAACTAAACTCCAGATGAACATGAGGACTCTATTATTACTACATTAAGCATAAGGGTTGTAACATACGCATCCAAGCCAATGCGTGATCAGTAACTTCTTAGTTGATCAGGGTACCATTTAAATATCTATCTCAACGTTAACGTTATATATATTGCAATAGATGGTTAGTAAAGGTTAATAGAGCCTAATTAAAGATTTTGGGAGACATTAGAGATAGTCTTCTGACTTCAGTGAAAACACACATTGACAAGGATTCCCATTCTACTCTTATGAGTACTAATTATAGAATGTGATGAAAACATGACACATTGCTATGTCCTTGTTTCTCCTCTACAACTTTTGAAAGGAAGTCCATAGCTTAAAAATTCAATTATAATAAATGCTGTGGAAAAAACAAATACCAAGTGGTCATCTAGTTGAAAGCTAAACATGCTCCACAATTAACCGTAGAGTCTACATGAGATCAAACAACTTATTCCCCACACTTATATGTAAAGCTAAACAACTTCTTAGCTACTAAAACCTCCAATACTATGGATTTTAGTACTGTATGTCAGACTGGATTTCGACGCAAGCCAATTGGTTTCTTTTCGGTTTTGTTTAAATATCATGAACACTCGGATATGGAAAATATTACACCAAGCCGGTCAATTTTTTCCTTAGCTTAGGCCTCGATTGACACAACTGATGATAAAGCAGTAGCAGTATGCTGCAGAATCTATATGCTGCAGAATCTATATGCTACAAAAGTTGTATACTCTCATTAAAGTTTTTAATAAAGTGATTGGCAAAGCAGTAGCAGTTTAGATTTTAAAATTATCATAAAAGTTAATATATAATATATTTTAAATTATAATACATATTAATAATATATTTTTAATTAAAAATAATAAATCTTATTTAATAATATAAATTAAATTAAGTTTTAAATGTGAACTATTATTATTTAAAAAGAAAAACTAAATGTAAATTTTTTTTAAGAATGTAAAATTTATTTAAAAATATTATAACAAATTTGATATGAAAATTATTTTTTAATGTTATTAAATAAATTAAATAAATTATATATTATTTATCATTATTTATTTATTGGTAGAGATGTAAATAATTCATATACAATATTATCATAAAAATTAATATATGATATATAATTTATTTATTTCTAAATAATATATATACGTTTATTTTATGATATATAATATATATTATTTTATGTTTTGTTATTAAAATAATGAATGATATGTGCAATATATAAATTATATTATGTTTTAAATGTGAAATATTGTTCTTTTAAAAAATTAAAAATATTTTAAAATAATTTTTATTCTTAAAAATATGATTTTTTAATTATAAACATAATTTTTATATTATTAAATAAAAATAAATTGATTATATATAATTATTTTTTAATTTTTATATATTCTAACTGCAACTACTCTTCCAAAAGCTTCATATTAGAGCATTGAAAAAGAGCATTAGGAGAGCATTAACATCTTGTAAATGCTTCTCTGAATGCTTATGTGACAAATGTTAATTGGATAATAACAAGCATAATGCATATGCTAATGCTTAGTATAAAATTGAGTTATTACCATGGCATATTGGTTTGGTTTGGTTTGGTTTTGTTCAAATTAATATAATAAAAGGTTAGCCAAATTAAAAATGTTTTTGAAATAAAATAACTCTTATACATATATATACTATGTTGTTATTAAAATGATCTAACTAAGAAAAACATATATATTTTGATTAAAATTGTGTTATACATAAATAGTTTAATGTTTGATTTTGAGAGTATAAACAATAACTTACCAAGTTGATCTTTGAATTAATGATATATTTTTATTAATAAATATTTATCTAAAATACCTAATACCCAAACAATAACTAAATTGATTAAATATTATATATTAAAAATTACATGTTTAATTAAAATAAGAATACTATTTAATATAAATTTTACATGTAAAAAAAAAATTAAAAGTAAAAAAAAAAACTAATCAATTATCAAAATATATTTACTTTGAAAATATTTGTATGGGAAAATCACCTACTAAATTTAAATGGTTAAAAATAAGTTAACTCAGAAAAGGAAATTGTTTACTGGAATTTCCTTTTATCCGTGTCTGTGTGATCACCGCCCCAATCTATAAAAGACTCATACCTCTTCTCATTCACTCCACTTTTGCTCTCTTCCACTATTTTGTGTTACGTTTTCTCTCCATTGCGATTCAGTTTCCAAAACCCTAAAAAGCTTTTGCAATTTCTTTTCCGAAACCCTAGAAAATCTATTAGAAGATAACAATGATATTGTATAGTTTAGATATGCTAACAGTATATTCTCCTATATTCTAGTTAGCTCAGAGGATATCCCTGATATCTCTCAACCTTCTTGTATTATTTAACGTCAAGTGAATACACAGAAACCTTCAAGGGAAACTCATTCACTTTCATGGTATCAGAGGGTTCTAGATCCTGAACCATCTTTCACGCAATTCTCTGCGTTTCTTCTCTCTCTCTCTTTCTTAACACTCCAATGGCAGCAGCACCCGCTCAACTCGAACGTGCCTATGGAGTTACCAACATCAAATCTCATGTTCCCTTCTTACTGGATATTGATGATGGAAATTATGACGCTTGGAGAGAGCTATTCATGACTCACTGCCAGAGTTTTGATGTCTCAGGGCATCTCGATGGAACCCTTCTTCCCGCAAATGCCAACGACGATGCTTGGAAGAAACGAGACGGACTCGTCAAACTCTGGATTTACGGGACTTTATCAAAGAACCTGTTCAAGAGTACTTTCAAAACTGGTGGTACATCGCGAGAAATATGGATCAGACTTGAGAATTTTTTCCGCGACAATAAGGAGGCTAGAGCAATTCAACTCGACCACAAACTACGTACAAAGGAGATTGGCGATTTATCCATCCATGCATACTGCCAAGATCTCAAATCCATTGCTGACCTCCTCGCCAACGTTGACGCACCAGTGTCTGAAAGAACACTTGTCACATATCTCATCAATGGACTAAATGGCAAATATGACAACATCATTAATGTCATTATGCATCGCCAGCCATTTCCGACGTTTGAAGAAGCTAGATCGATGTTGATCTTAGAAGAAGATCGCCTCAACAAAGGCAGGAAACCGGACTCCACACATGAAGAAACACCATCTGCAGCAAAGGTCCTGGTGGCGTCTGTCAATCCTCCTGACCAAAAGAGCCGTGAACAACAGAATCAACGACCCACTCAAAACAGAGGAAACAGAGGCAGAGGAGGCTATCGTGGAAGAGGAAGGAACCAATATCCACAAACGCGTCCTCAGTTCAATCAGTGGAACACGCCGTTCTGGCAAAATGGATACCCGATGTGGGGGCCTCAACAATTCAATCCGTGGAGTCAATTCCCTTTCACGCAATTTCCACAGCAAGGTATCCTTGGTCCAAGGCCTCAACGTCAACAACAACAAAATCAAACGACAGGGGCACCAAACCAAAAGATGGAACCAACGGTGGACTTTGCGGCGGCTTTCAACACGATGACCCTCATGGATCCATCAGACAACCAGTGGTATATGGACTCCGGTGCCACCGCTCACCTCTCGAACTCGGCAGGTAATCTTAAGTCTGTTTTTAAAGATAGCATCGGAAAAACTGTAACCGTTGCCAACGGAGGTAAGATTCCGATCAGTTACTCCGGTTCTCTTTCCTTTCCCACCAAAGCTCGTCCTCTGTCCCTTAATACTGTCCTCATTACTCCTTCTATTATCAAAAATCTAATCTCTGTTCGTCGATTCACTAAAGACAACTCTTGTTCAGTTGAATTTGATCCTTTTGGTTTCTCTGTGAAGGATCTTCATACGAAGCAGACGATTCTCCGCAGTGACAGCACAGGAGAGCTCTATCCCATCCACTCTTCTTACAATAATGCGACAACGCAACCTTTAGCTCTCACTGCATCTGCTTCTTCCTCTTCAAGCGTTTGGCACCAGAGACTGGCTCATCCCAGCGATCAAACTTTGAACTTTCTTCTCTCTAAATCTGCTTTATTATGTAATAAAAGAGACTCTAATCATCTTTGTTCTTCTTGTCAGTTTGGCAAACAAATAAAGCTTCCCTTCGTTCAATCAAACACAAAAGTTGATCATGCTTTCGAAATCATCCATTCTGATTTATGGACCTCGCCGGTTCAAAGTATCAGTGGTATAAAGTATTATGTACTCTTTCTTGATCACTTCTCTCACTTCTTATGGGTATACCCAATGCGAAACAAAGATGAAACCTTCTCCAAATTTCTTCATTTTGCTAAATATGTGCAAACTCAGTTTGGCAGGGATATCAAATCACTTCAATGTGATAATGGTGGCGAGTTTAACAACTCTCAGTTCCACAAATATTCTGCTGGAAAAGGGTTAATCTTCCGTTTCTCGTGTCCTCACACATCCCAACAGAACGGAAAATCCGAGAGGATGATACGCACCATCAACAATGCTGTGCGAAGTCTCCTATTCCAAGCTAACCTCCCAACCTCTTTCTGGGTAGAAGCTTTACATACAGCGGTCCATATCCTAAACCTCTTACCATCAAAAGCTGTTCAAAACAAGGTCCCTTTCAATATTTTATTTCAAAAACCTGTCTCTTACTCTCATCTAAAGGTTTTCGGTTGCTTGTGCTATCCCAATATAAATCATTCTCACGCTAAAAAGCTATCTCCGCGATCAACAAAGTGTCTTTTTCTTGGTTATCCTAACAATCACAGGGGATATCGATGCCTTGATCTATCCACAAGAAAAATCATTATCTCACGTCATGTGAGCTTTGATGAAAACCTATTTCCTTATCGAGACACTCTCCAACAAAAAGATTCGGACTATGACTTTCTTTCAGCCGATCATGAGCCTTCTCCTACCTTTCGAGAAATACTCGAAACGCCTCCTGCTCCTATCCAAAATCAGGCGGCAGTACCACCACCAACAGAGGCGCCAACTCAAACTGCTCCTGCGGTTGTTGAGGTACCAAGGCACTCCATGTCTACTCGTTCTAGACATGGAATTTCTAAGCCAAAACACTTCCTCTCTCTTAATACTCAGACATTCTCACCCCTTCCGAAAAGCCATCTCACAGCCTTAGAGGATCCAAATTGGAATCCTGCAATGGAGGTGGAGTACGATGCTATAGTTAAAAGTAAGACTTTTGATCTTGTCCCACGTCCGGAAAACACTAACATTGTCCGCTCTATGTGGTTGTATAAACACAAGTATGATGCAGATGGAGTTTTCAGGAAACATAAGGCGCGACTTGTCGCAAATGGTAAATCACAGGAGCAAGGCATTGACTTCGACGAAACATTCAGCCCTGTTGTTAAACCAGTAACGATTCGCACTGTCCTACATGTGGCTCTTGTCAACGAGTGGCCGGTTCATCAGTTGGACGTCCAAAACGCGTTCCTCCACGGCAAGCTTGATGAGACAGTCTATATGTTCCAACCCCCAGGTTTCGTCGACGCCACGAAACCACATCATGTGTGCAAGCTGAATCGGTCCATCTATGGACTAAAACAGGCGCCAAGGGCCTGGAATGCACGATTTGTTGAATTCATTACTAACAAAGGTTTTATTCAAAGCAAATCGGATACAAGTTTGTTTGTTTACAGGAAAAGCGGTTTGACGGCATATCTGATTCTCTACGTTGATGACATTATAATCACTGCCTCAACGACAAGCCTACGAGATACTATCATCCAAGTGCTCAAATCAGAATTTCCTATGTCAGACTCAGGGACAATCAACTCCTTCCTAGGCATTTCTGCAAAGTTCAATACCAAGGGACTGTTCCTGAATCAAACTCGCTACGCCGAAGAGATCATCCAGCGAGCAGGCATGAAGGATTGTAAACCCTGCTCCACTCCGGTAGACTTGAAGTCTAAGCTGGCAGAAGAAGGAACACCAGTGGCTAATCCCACTGAGTATCGCAGCTTAGCAGGCGCGTTGCAGTATCTTACATTTACGCGGCCAGATATATCATATGCAGTTCAGCAAGTATGCTTATTCATGCACAGCCCGCGAGAGAATCATCTTCAAGCACTGAAACGAGTGATACGGTACCTGCAAGGAACAAAGACGATGGGTCTCCAACTTCTAAAGAAACAAAGCATGGCACTAACGGCATACACAGACGCCGATTGGGGAGGCTGTCCCACGACTAGGTGCTCGACTTCCGGGTTCTGCCTTTATCTTGGAGATAACCTTGTTTCTTGGTCGGCAAAACGACAGCCAACAGTCTCTCGTTCTAGTGCAGAGGCGGAATACAAAGGTGTTGCGAATGCGGTGGCTGAATCTTGTTGGCTACGAAACCTCCTACTGGAAATGGGCGTGCCTCTCAAGCAAGCTACATTGGTCTATTGCGACAATGTGAGTGCGGTGTATCTTTCTACAAATCCGGTTCAGCATCAACGAACCAAACATATCGAAATCGATATACACTTCGTGCGTGAAAAAGTGAAAATGGGCGAAGTTCGGGTGTTGCACATTCCTTCAACGCTTCAATACGCAGACATCTTTACTAAAGGCTTACCTTCATCATTGTTTACCAGCTTTCGCTCCAGTCTTGGCGTGCGAGAACCCACGCTCCAACTGCGGGAGGGTATTAGAAGATAACAATGATATTGTATAGTTTAGATATGCTAACAGTATATTCTCCTATATTCTAGTTAGCTCAGAGGATATCCCTGATATCTCTCAACCTTCTTGTATTATTTAACGAGTGAATACACAGAAACCTTCAAGGGAAACTCATTCACTTTCAAAATCAACTCCGATTGAAAAGATGCAGCAGTCAAACGAAGAGTTCGTCAAGTTTCTTGGAGAAGGCGCTTACGGTTACGTTAACCTCATCCGCTTCACTAATCCCAACGACGAAGGATCTTCGTTTCTCTCCGCCGTGAAGAACTCTTACGACGAAGACTACGACACTCTCCAAAGAGAGTTACAGATTCTTCTAGAACTGTGGTGAAGCTCCATATATACCTGAGAGTTTACCTTCCGATGCAAAGGCTTTTATCGAAACGTGCTTCTCAAGTGACCCTGAGGATAGAGGAAGCGCTTATGAGTTGTTGTTTCATCCCTTTTTGCCTCGTCCTCATGAAGTTCAAGAAGAGGGGAAGAAAACTGAGGACAAGACAAGAAGAAACTCGTTTCTATTGAAGCTGTTGAAATTGAGAATCAGACGAGGAAGTTCCATGAAGAGGCCAACTACGGATGCTGTTGCTGTTTCAGACAAGAAGCCTCTGAAGCTGAGGTTTTTTCCGACAAAGCCCACACAGTTTAAGAGAACTCTGAACAAAGTCTTGAGGTTGAAGAAATCTAACGATTTCAGTTTAGTGTCTGTTCATTAAGTTTTTAGTACCTAGTTTTCTGTTGATTAAGTCTGTAGTTTTCTGTTGATTAAGGTTTCTAAATTTTAGTATATCTCTTGTTTAGTTTGTAGATCAAGTTTACATGTACCTCAGGTCTCATTAACAAAGTAGTTACTTCTTTTCAATCTGAACTGCTCGCTAAACAAAGTTCTCTTCTCCGCAAAATCTCAAATCTTTTTTTACTGTGGTTAGCAATCCAAAAGCATCCTTTTAACTCTGTGAAAAGAAACGATTTGATGTATGCTCATTAGCTTTTCAACTTCAACTAGAAAAAAAAAAAAAAAAAACTGAACAAGCTTTACAAAGTAACAACTCAGTTCCCTTATTCAAAAACTATTGAAAAACTATCTACTCTGGTTTGCTCTGTCGATATAGTGCCTTGGACCTTTGTGCAACACCTCGGTGAAGCTGAGCTGTTTTCATCAAATGTTATTCAACCTGGTTTTTAAAGGTGGCTCTTGATTTTTATTGCTTCTTTAAAGCGTAGAGGAATGTCTTAGGCTAACACAAGAGTTCCGGAGACTACCAAAAGACCACAGATTCAACAAAGATTAGTTAGAGCTCCATTATGACAAGTGAATTCTTACTTGAGAATCATTGCCTTTTGATTCTTAAATAGCTACAGATGTAACTAGCATTCCAAAAGTTGCTTCAACAAGATTATATTATGCGTCTCCATTCTGGAAGTCTCTTCCTTTTCAGTGTGAAACATAGGCTTAAAAGGAAGTGTAGAAGAAACTTCAAGAGTTTAGTGGAACAGAACAGGGAAGCAAAGCCAAAACCTCACCACTAAGACTCTGTACAAGGAGAGAAACACACTAGAATAATGGTGTAGAATCTCCACACAGATAGCTACTATAATGTTAAGCCTGAGACATTATCATTACAGCTTTAAAGAGAACACATAGCTACTAAACTCCCATCAAAAGAAAAGCCTTACTAAACTCCCATCAAAAGAAAAGCCTTACTAAACTACTCATAACACAAAAGTTTTCCATGTCTCGCAACATAAAATATCTGAGAAGAGACTTTGAAGTTGTTATCTCATCACTCCTCGAATCAAAAGGCATGTGACAAAGAGAGATGTTTCATCAGAAGTATATAACAAAGCAGAAGAGTGCATCAGACTATACACTTACTCATTTGATATTTTTTGTAAGAAATCTTACTCAAATATCAACAAATGGGGCTTTATTTATGTAGTTTCAGTAGTTGTAATCAGTTCCTTCTTATTCCCAAGTCTGGAATTCGATTTGGATGGTTCTGTTTGACTCTAGTTCTGCTCCTGCTCTATCTATCTCCTCTGTTTTGACTTGTTGAGGTGAGTTTGCTTCGTTTTGTGGTTGTCGGGATCATGCATGGTGTTGTGCTGTAGTGGCATCTACTTTAAATGCTTCAGGAAACCAAGTGACAGTATGGCTAAAGAAACCAAACGCTCAAGATGTAAGGAAGGATGGTTTATATCTTTGGGCCTAAATCACTTTAAGTTCTTTAGGAAACCAAAGACATTTGTTGGTCTTCCCTGACGTTTCGAACAAGTAACAGTATGGCTAATGAAACCAAAGACTCTAGATGAAAGGAGGGATCATAAGCCAAAAAAGAAAAGGTTTGAGTGAGTTTTAATTCAATTTGTGATCCATACACTTCTTCTAGAAACATAAACTAGATGCAAAATAAAACTCATCCAAAATGAGAGTTTAGATGCGTCTAAGTGCATCTTGAATTACAAAGGTCTAGAATATTTTTACAAAACAACAATTTTTACAAAAAATGTGGTTTTTTAACACAATCCAAAATAACAAATTTTCTCACGAAATCACAAATTACATGTTCAACCAAATTCGCAAACAACAAAAAATTTAAATTTACATTGTTCATTAAAAAAAATTATATTTTAATCATATTTTTAAAATTAGATTTTTCATCAAAACCGCAAATCTTATTTTAATCAAAATCACAAAACTGAAATTTTCTTCAAAACTGCGAAATTGAAATTTCAGCTAAATTTTTAATCAAAAAAGTAAAATCATGTTAAGAAAAAATCATATTTTTTAATTAATTAAGTAATATAAATACTAAATATGCATTTGAACTGAAATAGAATATATATATTTTGTTACAAATATGATTTTAAATATGTTTATTTAAATAAAATAATTTATTATTAATAATATAAATCATGTAATTATAATCTTTTAAATAATAACATTCAAATGCTATTATAAAGGAAAATGAAGAACTTATATACATGTAAGTACGTACTAATTGTAAAAACCACTTGGATACAATATCTAAATATTATATTTGATATATGTTACATTTGAATACAAAAACGAACATAGATTTACTATATCTCTATCTAGATGTTAGAGCATGACCATTAGTGTCATCCCACTAAAATATCTCACAGTTACAAATATTATTAATTTATTGTAATTCTATTTTAGATAAATTTTAAATCAGATAAAAAGTGATGAACTAATCAGTAATTGACACATGTTAGAAAATATCTATTTTTTTTTTGTTGGATATCTCTGCACCAAGCCTCATTCTTCTTCTTTTCATGTTTATTTAATTTTTTCTCTACCTTTTCATTTATTTCTTACACTTTTACTGACTAGATATTTTGGTAGAGACTACCAGTAAGGTTGCTCTTACATTCAAATATAAAAACAAAGATAGCTTAAATCTATATGCTACTTGAAATCTGAAGCATACTTATGTTTCACGAACCGACAAGTGTCCAGGGCTGGAATCCATAGTTAGAGAAAGTCAAAAAGTTAAGGGCTTTTTTCAAAAGTGACTCAAAACTTGAACTCAATTGCAAAACCAACCCATGGTTTTTTTGAAATTTTCACATTCCCTTTTGACCATAGAAGTTCGGATAATTCACGAAAATGCCATTACTTTTTTTTTTTTGAAAATAATTATATTACTATATCATCCTCATCTTCATCAAGTATTTACAATATTGTTATTGGCTTCAATACACCAACCACCATGAACAACCAATTTGAAGCTTTTAATGCTTCTAAAATCAACATCTACATCTTTATATACTTATTTCTTACACACACAAACTATTTTCCTTTCACTTTCTCTCTTATTACTTCCCAAAATCCCAACTTTTTGATTTTAAAATTTATAAACTTATTAATGTTACTAAAATTCACGATTCTTGGTCAAGAACAAGTATGTAACTTTCACTAAGAAATGATATGTACTTGGAGAAGTTAAACATGAATCTCACCAAATTTAAGAAGAATTTTTATTTTTTTCAGATCTGGTTCGTGGAGAAGACTAAACTGAAAGTCTTCTCCACCGAGAAGACTTACAAGGAAGTCTTCTAGGAAGTCTTCCAGCAGAAGACTTCCCTGTAAGTCTTCTAGCTTTATTTTTTTGTGATTTTGGTCTTCTGTCGAAAGTCTTCTGTCGAGAAGACTTCCTGGAAGTCTTCCACAGAAAGTCAAATTTCTGACACAATTTGGTCAATTGCAAAACTAACCTATTTTTCGAGAAGACTTACATGGAAGTCTTCTCATTTTTCTCGAGAAGACTTACATG